>CAUYPK010018940.1:0-20532 GCA_963574355.1 Loris lydekkerianus
CTCTTTCATGTTTACATGGATGGAGCTGGAACATATTCTTCTTAGCAAAGTATCTCAGGAATGGAAGAAAAAGTACCCAATGTACTCAGCCCTACTATGAAGCTAATTTATAGCTTTCACATGAAGGCTATAACCCAACTACAGCACAAAAATATGGGGGAAGGGCCAAGGAAGTGGAAGGTAGGGGGGAGGTAAAGGTGAAAGGAGGGTGATGGGTGGGACCACACCTACGGTGCATCTTAGAATGGGTACAGGAGAAACTTACTAAATGCAGAATACAAATGTCTACATACAATAACTACCGTATATACTCGAGTATAAGCCGAGTTTTTTCGGCACAAAATTTGTGCCAAAAAACCCGAACTCGGCACAAATTTTGTGCCCCCAAAACTCGGCTTATACTCGAGTATATACGGTATGTAGGCTATGTTGAACAGTTTGATGAGAATATTTCAGATTGTATATGAAACCAGCACATTGTACCCCTTGATTGCACTAATGTACACAGCTATGATTTAACAACAAAAAAAATTTTTTTTTTAAAAAGGAAAAACGTTCAAGCTATTCCTACCCAAGAGCAGCAGGTACGGAAGTTGCCACTGTTTCCACCTGGGCACGTCTTCCCAACAGGTGACTTTGCCTGCTTCGTTCCAGCAAACTGGGCTGTGCCCCTACCCCTTCTATCCCCCAGCCACATCCACCACAGAGAAGCTACTTCTCCAGAGACCACACAACACACATTCATTCCTGTGCTTCTCTAAGCCTTAGAGAGGGTGGGAGGAAAAGGCAGAACCAGCTTGACACAGCGGCAAGTGTTCAGCTGGACTTCCTTTCTTCTCCAGCAGGTGGCAACGAGTAAGTGTCAAAACTTCAAAAAGAACTACTCATAGCCAATGCCAGAAGGGCACAAATATTTAAAATTCTTAATTAAATGCCAACTTTTAAAATATTTAAATTTTGTCATCTTAACGTTTTAATAAAATTTTTAAAAAACTAGAATCCTAAATTTTATGGCTTTTTAAATATTTTATATTAAAAAATGATGCCACTAATCAGTGCCAGTGGTGAAATGGAGGATAATCTGCAGATGACTCCAGGAGATGACTCTGGGCTTCCAAGACAATGGACCAGCTATAAACAAGGGCCTTCCTATTTGTCCCAAATTCAGCTTCCCAGAATTTTTCCCCTCCCAGCAGGAGCGGCTGTAATTTGCCTTGGACACCCAAGGAGTCCAGATACCAGGCAGCTGGCTTTTTCAGAAAACTCCTGACAGTTAGCATCTAAATTCAAACAGCCTGATACCAAATAGTCTGTGTAGGCCCCACTAACAAGGATGTTCAAACTTTCAGCTTGATGAAAAGGGAAGCAGATGACCTTTCATTGCAATGCTCACCTATGGCACGTCCAACAGAGCACCCTGGTCCCAGCACCTCTTCTGTGCCTTCTCTTGCAGACCCTTGGCTTGTAAGTTTCCCAGTAAAGTTTGCGCCTTTATCTATGATGTTGTGAACTTGCCTGAGCCCTGTGGCACAGCATGTATGCTCCGAGTTCCTTTCCAGATGATGAGTATTCCTTATACCATCCATGGGGTTACCACTGTAATGTTTCTCGGAATCAACAACATATAGAATAAGACAGGAATCTTTTTTTTTGGAAGGAAGTGTTTTCCAGTGGAATGTCTTTAAAACACTTAAAAAGCATCATTTAGATTTGGTATGAGATTTGAGAAATCTATAATTTTCATTTCTCTGTTCTTAATTTTGGCACTATTAGTTTAGTCGATTTGTAAAAATTTTCCCTGACAACACTTCCCACCCCTTCCCTCCTTCCTTCCTTCCTTTCTTCTCTTTTTGAGATATGAGATACTATCTCAATTATTTGTTACTCAAAAAATCTTATTTTTGACTGGATTCAGACCTTAGAAGTTGAAGCTCTCAGAGAGGACAGGCTGCGTCTCTTGGCCATCTGTTCCTGGCACTTTTCTTTGGCCTTCTTCATTCTCTTGGCCAAAAGTTTAGCATATTTGGCAGCCTCTTCCTTATTTTTCTTTGTACACTGTTTCCTCAAAGCAATATTCCAGTATTTATGTTGCAGGACACATGGAGTTACGAGATGCTGAATCTTGGGTGCTTTGGTTCTAGGTTTCTTACTTCCTTTGTTTAAGGGCTTTCTCACAACGTACTGGCGAACATCATCTTTTTTAGACAGATTGAAAAGTTTGCAGTTTCTGCTAGCTCTTTTGGGCCCCGATGCTAAGGTATTATAGTGTCCGTCAGTCCAGGGATATCTTTCTCTCCTTTTTTTTTTTTTTACAATGAAGACTGGCATCCACAATGGAAGCCCAACAGACTTGAGCTTCCTTTCCCAGTTTTCCGTGGCCTATAATACTCAGCAGCAGGTGGACCTGGCCATGGGTCAAGACACTCTGCTTCATGGGGAAAACTTGCTTCTTGTCCCCACCACTGATTTGGACCACATAACCCTTACATTCTTCACCCAGAGTTTCAGCAGCAACTTCTGTGGCCATATGCTTCTCACAGAAAAGTACAAAGTTTGTGTTCATTGTCCACGTCAATGAGTTTCTGGCAGCAGTGGCTGGCAAGGAAATATTCAGCTTCATCCTGAAGCAGCTGATTGCCTCTGAGGCACCACAGAAAAGAGCTGCCCTGATAGTTTCTATCCCACATCTACATCTATAGAAACATCAATTTCTATGGATTTGAGAGAGGCAATGAAGAAAAGTCTTCCATTGTGGCATCCACTTAAAGTTCTGTATGTGTCAAAATAAATGAGTAAACACCTTATCAATCATACAACAATAACAACAAAGTATTAAGATTTCACAGCTCCCTGTGACATGTTTGTATTAGCAAAATCTTCTGTCTTTGGCCTACTCAACTAATGACTGAAAAATGAAGTGAGAACAGCTCTTTAAAGTAAAATTATATAAATTTAATAAATTTAATTATATAAATTATATAAATTATATAAATAAGGAATTTTGCATGCTACATGCAAAAATATTTATTCTCTTGAAAATGATTGTGTTTGTGAGTAAACTTGAGAGCTCAATTTATTTGTTTTTTTTTTTTTATAATTTTAATTTTATTTATTTATTTGAGACAGAGTCTCACTATGTTGCCCTCGGTATGTGGGAGTCACTATGGCATCACAGCTCACCAAAACCTCAAACTCTTGGGCTTAAGCAATTCTCTTGCCTCAGCCTCCCAAGTAGCTGGGACTACAGGTGCCTGCCACAACTCCCAGCTATTTTTTTGTTGTAGCTGTCATTGTTGTTTACCAGGCCTACGCTGGGTTTCGCCCTACCAGCCCCAGTGTATGTAGCACCATAGCCACTGAGCTTCCAGCGCCAAGCCTCAATTTATTTTTTAGTCACATGCCTGTGACTAAATTTAATGAATTGCCACTAATAATTTGCACTTGTAAAATTACACAAAGCCTTTATGTGGTATTTCTTTTTACTTCCTATAACCCATCATACTATTAGTTCAATTAATCACCTTTTCAGAATAAGAAATCAGACTTTCAGACAGCAATTATGGAAACTCCTGTATTGTTTCTAAAGATAATCTTGTGCTTAAAAAAAGATAATATTTTATTTTATAATTTTTATTTATTTATTTATTTATTTTTGAGACAGAGCCTCAAGCTGTCACCCTGGGTAGAGTACCATGGCATCACAGTTTACAGCAGCATCTAACTCCTGGCTTAAGTGATTCTCTTGCCTCAGCCTCCCATGTAGCTGAGACTACAGGCACCCGCCACAACGCCCGGCTATTTTTTTTGGTTGTAGTTGTCATTGTTGTTTGGCAGGCCCGGGCTGGATTCGAACCTACCAGCTCTGGTGTATGTGGCTGGTGCCTTAGCCGCTTGAGCTACAGATGTCAAGCCATAATCTTTTATTTTAAAAAAATGTTATTTTAAATATATAAAACAATTAACCTATGAATTTTAGTAATTATTTTATTTTATTTATTTTTTGTGACAGAGTCTCACTATGTCGCCCTTGATAGAGTACTGTGGTGTCACAGCTCATAGCAACCTGCAACTCTTGGGCTTAAGTGATTCTCTTGCATCAGCATCCAAAATAGCTGGGACTACAGGTGCCCACCACAACGCCTGGCTATTTTTTTTGTTGTTGTTGCAGTTGATTAGCTGGCCCAGGTCAGGTTCGAACCCCACACCCTCGGTGTATGTAGCTGGCGCCATTACCACTGTGCTATGGGCATCGAGCCTTAGTAATAATTTTAAAAGGTAACATCTAGGCTCAGCGCCTATGGCTCAAGTGGCTAAGGTGCCAGCCAGCCACATTCACCTGAGCTGGCGGGAATCCAGCCCAGGCCTGCTAAACAACAATGATGGCTGCAACCAAAAAATAGCTGGACGTTGTGGCAGGCGCCTCTAGTCCCAGCTACTTGGGAGGCAGAGGCAGGAGACTCACTTGAGCCCAGGAGTTGGAGGTTGCTGTGAGCTGTGATGCCACAGCACTCTACACAGGGCAACAGCTTGAGGCTCTGTCTCAAAAAAAAAAAAAAAAAGTTACATGATTAACATAAGGCAGCTTATGAATAAAATGTGAGATGTATTACATGGATTATAGCAACTATATAAGTTCTACTCTTTCATATTCTCAGTTCATTATCCCCCTTATATTTTTGTGTGTCCTTCTAACTAGACTTCATGCCCAGCTGCTTTAATTACACCAGCATCTCAGAATCCTCTGTCCACTTGATATCTGCCTTATCAATTCCCAATCCTGAGTAAGCTCCACTGCCTCCTTTATCACCTTACTCTCCCAAGGTGCTAAGCATAGCTGGAGAGAATTACCTTCTTTGCTTTATGTGATTCTATATGTGATATCTCACAGTAGCTCTAATTTTTCCTGCTCTCTTGGTTCTTCTGATCTCAGAGGCTCCTGCACCTCAGCTAATGACTTGATCTTCTTTGCTGAAGGAATCAAGAACATCTGGCTTTATTTCTTCATTTTTCCAATCTGAAAAATTTTTATTTCAATATATTTAGGGGGTAGAAGTGTTTTTTATTACACACAAAATTATATAATGGTGAAGTCAGGGCTTTTAGCATACTCATCCCCAGAATAGTGTACATTGTACCCAATGCAACAATAATAAATGTTGGCATGGATGTGGTGAAAAAGAATAAAAATCTACTTTTTATTCTTTTCTCTTCTCCTTCTCTCCCCTCCTCTTTGTTTTCAATGTGTATTATACCACTTTATGACAGCATATACCCTTCATTTTGGCTCCCACTTGTAAGTGAGAACATGTGGTGTCTGTTTTTCTATTCCTGAGATACTTCACTTAGGATATGGTCTCCACTTCTATCAAAGTTGCTGCAAAAGACATTATTACATTCTTTTTATGGATGAATGGTACTCCATAGTATCAGACATCACATTTTCTTTATCCACTTATCAATTGATGGGCTCTTAGCTTGATTTCATATCTTCTCAACTATGAACTGTGCTGCAATAAATAGTTGAATGCAGCAGGCATTTTTTTTTTTTTTAATTGAGAGAGTCTCACTTTGCCATCCTGAGTAGAGTGCTGTGCCATCATAGCTCACAACAACCTCAAACTCTTGGGCTCAAACAATTCTCTTGCCTCAGCCTCCCTAGTAATTGGGACTACAGGTGCCCACCACAACACCTGGCTATTTTTTTGTTTTGTTTTGTTTCACAGGCCTGGGCTGGGTTCGAACCCATCAGCCCTGAAGCATGTGGCTGGTGCTCTAACCACTGACCTATGAGTGCCCAGCCACAGGAGGTGTCTTTTTGACAAAATGACTTCTTTTCCTCTAGGTAGATACCCAGTAGTGAGATTGCTGGATTGGAAAAATAGATCTAGTTTTAGTTCCTTGAGGAATCACCATACTGTTTTTTCATTTGTTTGTGTGAGACAGGGTCTTGTTCTGTTGCCCTAGATAAAGTGCAGCTGTGTTATCATAGCTCAGTGCAACCTCATGCTCCTTGGATCAAGTGATCTTCCTGCCTCAGCCTCCTGACAGGTGCACACCACCATGTGTCCATAATTTTTTTTTTTTTTTTAATAGGTACAGGGTCTCATTCTTGCTCAGGCTGGTCCTGCTCAGGAGTTGAATTGATCCTCCAGCTTATGCCTCCCAGAGTGCTAGGATTACAGGCATGAGCCACTGCATCTGGTCATACTCTTATTAACAGAGGTTATACTTATTTACATTCCTACCAACAATGGATAAGTCTTCCCTTTTCACCCACATCCATGCCAATGTTTATTATTTTTTGTGCTTTTTGAATTTTTCATAATGGCCATTCTGACAGGGATAAGGGGGTATAGCATTGTGGTTTCAATTTGAATTTCCCTGATGTTGATCTGAAAATTTTTCTGATCTTCACTCTTTTATTTCAAAAGTAACTTCTTCACCCTTTCCTGATGATCCTATTCTCTACAAATTTCCTCCAGAATTTGACTTAACTGTGATTTCCTGTCCTGAATGGATTTTCACTCTCTGTCTCCATTGGGTCCTTCTCAACACACAAACATGTTTAAGACTCATCTATTCCAAACTTCATACCTTAGTTATCTGTAAATTCATAACAAAGTACTGTAAAATTACTGCAAAATCATTAGTAGATCTAGCAACAAACACTATTGCACAGTTTCTGTAGGTCAGGAATATAAAATCAGCTTAGCAGGTGGTGGGTCTAGATCTGGGTCTCTCATGTGGCTGTAGTCAAGATGTCAACCAGCACTATACTCGTCAGAAGGCTTGAGTGGGGCTGGAGAATCCAGTGTAAGGTTGAGTGTCCTCACAACCAGTGGCAGCTGGTTTCCACTTTATTTCCACAGTAAATCACCCAGCAAACAAGCAAGAAGTCCCATTGCCCTTTGTCACCTAGTCTCGGAAGTGGCACACTGTCATGTCAGATATATTCTCTTTATGAGAAGTGAGTCACTACATCTAGCCCATCACATTCAAAGAAGCAGAATTATCTCCACCTCTTAAAGAAGAAATTTCAAAAACTGTGTGGAGATATAAGACCACCACATCTGTCAAATAAACCATTTTCTCAAGTAACTAGACCTTCAAGCTACTTCTCTGCTCTCTTTCTCCTTTCAGAAAAGTAGTCTATTTCCTACCCTAACCTTCTCATCATTCAACATTCAGCTGTTGACAGTCCAGATTATTAGCTCCTAAGTGAACACTACTGCTACTGATTGAACATAACATTCAAATTAGCACAGTATTCAAGGCCCTGCAAAACCTAGCCACAGCCTACCTTTTCATCTTATCTCCCAGTTTCCTTTATACATCAGCCAATTTGACTTCTCACTATTTCTTAAACATGCCCTTGGCTTTTCCACCTCTATGCCTTTGCTCAGATGTTTTCTCTCATCCAGAAAGGCCTTGTCAATACCTTGCTCAGATTAAGTCTTTAATCTTTTTTGAATGAATAAATTTATCTAAATTATAAAGGTTTAATTTTACCATCATTGAAAGGGAAGTTAAGGTCCCTATATTCTCCAACTATATTAAATTAATATATTAAGGGAAATTGCGGAATGGTCTCTGCTAAAGAAGACAATTTTCTTTTTGATTATTTGAACAATTTTAATAGAGTGACTCAAATTAAATCATGATTATTCTCCAAAAAGGTTTGCTTCTGAGATATGTTTGCATATAGTGTTTTTACAATTCCTGGTCAAGATGAAATTTCCATGGAAACAGATCATACACAATGGAGAATAAAAGAACTGAATTGTGTTTGAGTCACATTTTGTCATCTCCACAGATCTATTTGTGCTAAATATTTGAGTATTCAAGGAAACTATAATTTAAAGTCACCTAAGTAAATACATAATATTTAACACTTTTAAAAGTGGCAATATTTGCTATTACTTTTAAAGATTCTTATTAATATGTAGAGATAATATAAAAAGAAGTCTGAATATTTCCTGAATCATATTCTAGTATCAGCAAATAAAATACTCTTTCTGGGCCAGGCGTGGTGGCTCACGCCTGTAGTCCCAGCACTGTGGGAGGCCGAGGCGGGTGGATTGCCTAAGCTCAGAGGTTCGAGACCAGTATGAGCAATAGTGAGCCAGAGTAAGACCCCGTCTCTACTAACATCAAAAACAGCGGGACAGAGCATCACCAGAGAAAGAAGAAAATGAACAACAAAAAAGAGTACTGCAAACGAAGAAGAATGAACAAGCAAGCTGGAAAAAAAAAAAAATACTCTTACTGCTTGTGCAGAAAAGGGAAGGACATTAAAAGCTCAGCCTAGAAAGGGTGGTGTTGCTGTTTTTGTTCTACAGGTAAAATAATTTGTTCTGGATGTCATTCAACTATTTGTACAAAAAAGCCTCTAGTCTACATTTGCTGTCTAGCAATGAGCTATCTAAATTTTGATTCCAAATATGACTAATTAAATAAGGACAGTTTGTTTAAAAAATATGTACAGAAACTATAGGATGAAAATATTTTTTACTCACTAGCAGTGTTGTTAACCTTCATGATATGAGTAAAGTATTCTTTTCTTAAGCATTGTAAAAATGTATCCAGGCACTTAAAATCACCAGAAATACTGTATTTTTAAAATTATCTTTCTCTACTCTGTCTGTAGAATATGATCTATCTTCGCACATCAAAATTCATAGACTTCTAGTCAAACAACTTAAAATGTTCAAGAGGCATAAGAAATACCATTAGATTTTCTTTAGATTCTCATGTATTGCATCAACTGTTAAATATTTTTATATTTTTTATTTTTATATATGTATAAAATATAAATATATTTTTATATATTTTTGTCCCCATTTTTCTTTCCTTTTTATTTTTATATTTATATTTCAATAAATATAATTAGAATAAACATAACAGAAAAAAAGGAAGAGAGTTACAAATCTCATGCATGCTTTTCATTAAAAATGTGCATATGGGTTATTGTTATAAAGAAGTTATGCCAAGTGTGCTGGCCCATGCACCCTGGGAGTCTGAGGAGGGAGGATTGCTTGAGCTCAGGAGTTGGAGACCAGCCTGAGCAAGAGTGTAACCCTCTGTCCACTAAAATAAGAAAAATTAGCCAAGTGTGGTGGTACATGCTATAGTTCCTATAGTCCCAGCTACTCAGGAGGCTAAGGCAGGAGGATTGCTTGAGCCTGAGAGTTTGAGGTTACAGTGAGTTAGGCTGAGACCATAGCTGCCAGCTCTAGCCTGGGACGCCAAAGAGAGATTCTGTCTCAAAAAACAAACAACAACAAAAAGGAAGTTTTATCTCATTTTTATTGCTTGTTCCACAATCAATGGAGGTTTCTGAGGTTTTTAAAATTATTTTTCTTCTTTTAATTTTCCACCCTTCTTGTGGAAATAATCGTTGGTTTCTATTTATTTATTATTCATTTCTTTTTAGATATAAAAACTCCACCCAGGCTGGAGTGCAGTGGTGTAATCATAGTTCCCTATAAACTCAAACTCCAATCCTCTTGCCTCAGCCACTTCTGATTACCTGGGACTACAGGTGCACATTATCATATTCAGAAAAATTTTTGTAGAGATAGGGTCTCCGTAAGTTTCCCAGACTGATCTCCAACACCTAGGCTGGTTTCCAACTCCTAGACTCAAGCAAATCCTTCTGCCTCAGCCTCCCACGTGTTGAGATTACAGGTGTAAGTCACTGTGCCTGCCTGTTGCTTTTTAATGTTAATGAAAGAATTCATTGGTAGATGGCAATTTAAATGGAACATACTTAGCCTGTTCTTTTAGACCAACGCTCTACACTAAAATTTATCTTGAAAAAAGAACCACATCTCTTACTCTGTGGCAAGAACTATTAAACTATTAACCTTTATCTTGAAAAAAGAACTACATCGCTTACTCAGCGGCAAGAACTATTAAAAAGCAAAAAGGCTAAAGTCAGACAAGCTGCAGAAAGTTGCCAATGTAGTATTCCTTTCATTTGGCCCATTATAATTATCTTTTAGTATGCTTTAGTGGAAGTCTGGTGCCAGACATCCTAATGTCATGATGTAAAGTCTCTTCTGGTTCTGTGGATGATCCGCTCTACAGCACAGCGCACCTACAACAGTATCATTGAAATAGACCCGTCTTGTTAATTTGCCAACCTCCAGCACATCCTTGTAAAACGTGTCGTTGTAGCTGACTAAAAAGATGACCTAGTTCATCTTTTAATGTTTAATATTGTGGTGTTACATCTCCCAGCTGGATCCGGCTTCCTTTTATTTTCCCCGCCTATTGAGGCTGGTGTAGCCGCCCTGAGCTCTCCGCGCCCTCAGCTGCGGCCACCAAGCCCGAAAGCTGGGCAGGGAGCTGAGCGGGTGGCCGAGGCTGCCCTGAATCTCCCTCGCCGCGCTGGCTCCCGCCCCTCCGGTGGAATCTGAATGAAGTCTTTACTCAGTTGGGCAGTCAAAGTCAAGGGATAATAATCCCCACAGGGAGGTTTGCTGGAAGACTGGCAACTCTCTCCAGTTGCGTAGGGAGGGCCGTGGTTATTTCCTCACAGGGCATGGCAGGCCATCTACGTCTTCACTGAATAATTGGCAGCTGTGCTTAAAGGAGTAAGCGCTCCAGTTAGGGGTTTTATCCCCTTATTCTCGCCTATCGCGGCTTTACCCACCACAAAACTGTTGATGGGAATAAACACAAACTCAGAGACTCAGAGGTGATTAAGCTTTGACCTTTCCAAGGGATGGGTAAATTTAGTGGCTCGAAGGCCCCAGGCCCAAATGTCAGGTAGGTAAGCCTAAAATCCAAGATGTGCTGAGAGATGCAAAAACAGACGAAAAAGCCAAAATACTCAGGCCTGGACACCCTCTTATTGAAGTTATTATAGTAAAAATTTACACACCGCAGATACTCTTTCATTTTTCTTTTCAGATCCATTCTCCAGTCCTTTTTTTTTTTTTTTTTTTTTTAATGATACAAGAGTCTTGCTCTTTTGCCCCCACTAAAGTGCAGTGGTATCATCATAGCTTGCTGCAGCCTCCAACTCTTGGGCTCAGGAGATTCTCCTGCCTCAAGTAGCTGGGACTAATTTTTCTATTTTTTTTTTTTTTTTGTAGAGATGGGGTCTCACTCTTGCTCAGATTGATCTGGAACTCCTGGGTTCAAGTGATCCTTTCAGTTTCCCCAAGCACCAGGATTACAGGCATGAGCCACTGCACCGAGCCCATTCTCCAGTCTTTTTTACCCTATTCTGCACCTAGAAAAGCTGACGTATGTGCACTGCATCACAGGGCCCCCTGGCCTTCTGACTTCTAGTCAGGTTCAGCAACGTGGAGGGGTGCTGGTACAGGTATGAATTGGCAAGACAGTGAGGAAGCAGTGTTTACTTGCCTGGCTCCCTCCCTGCCACATTGCCATACATTGGCTGTTTCCCTTTGCCCAAAGCCATGGCTCCTGTCAGGTGGTCCTCACAACACAACTTTCCCTCAAGGGTTTAGCAACCTTCACCTTTACTCGTTCATGCTGCTACTAGTTCTAAGGTACTTCAGCATCCCTCTTTATTTTGTCTAAACAAAACTGCCTTTACAAATAGTCCCTTTATTAAATTCTCCTTACTTACCCAGTCTGAAGGTGCCATCTGTCTCTTGGATCCTGACTGATACAGATGGTATTGATTTTCTACAAGGAATCTCAGAAACATGATATTGTACATTACAATTTGGCTATAAAGTAACATTCATATTATAGGGAAATTTCTTTATTCATTTCATATTTTACAACTAAAACTTTCCTAATTCCCTATTCTCCACCCGAAAGCCAGTCTTGGAGGTACACTGCTTTTTCTCTTTCCATCTATTGAGAGGAATTTGAACAGTCTGTCTTTCCCTCGTGGAAATGAACTGAGACCCTGGCATATTCATGAACAATGAGTCTGGTCCTTTCCTGCAATATGACTAAATTTCAGTCCTGGATACTAGATGTCAACTCCAGTTCCCTACCCGAAGCCTGACTTTGCACCCTACCCTTGTAAATCTTGCCAAAGATTTGCTTTTTTCCCATTGTCTTTCAGTGGCTGGCTGTCACAGATGAATGTCCCTCTGTCTCTGGCTTACTCCCAAACCTGGAAACTATCTGTCTTAAAATCCCTTCTATTACATTACCTTGTCTCTCAGATTGGAATTATATTCACTGATTCTCCCGGGAATTTTCTATTTCTATTTTGACTAGCCTCTCTTTAAGGCAGTGATTTTTAACCTGTGTGCCGTGAAAAGTTTTAAAAATTGTTAATTAAATTATTTTGAAGAAGTTCAAAGCACAATAAATACATATTTACATAATACATTCTTCTTTTGACTTTTTTTGATCAACATAATTTATGTCACAGAAGTTTAACTACAGATTCAAGTGTGTCGTGAGATAAAAACAACTTGAAAAATACTGCCTTAAGAGGCTATGCCTATTGGATGAATCTATCCCCCAGCTTCCATGTCTCATACATGGGTTACTGGCAGCTACTGGTAATGGGCTTTTGGAATACTTCTCGGCCAAGTTTGCAATGCTCATGACCACTGCAAATGGAAGGTGGATGGACAATACAGTGTCTAAAATAGAGACAGAAAGCAAGAATTGGTGTGCCTTCGAGGAAAATACTAAGGTTAATGCTTTCTGAGCAACCAATATAAGGGTCTATTTATTAACAAATTAGCATTTTTACTTATACGTCAGCCCTTGTAAGTCAATTTTCCAAGACTCTTTATCACACTAGATAAACTTTAAAGAAGTGTTTTGGGATATAAGAGCCTGAGTATTAGGATCCTAAAAAAAGGGTTAGGATCCTGAAAATCCTCAGACTTCAGCTTAAAGACTCTGCAAAGAAAGTATTAAATGTCTAGGAGAAAGATTAAAATTATGGTATTGATAACAGCTACATTGTTGAGCACCAACCATTTACCAAGCATTATATATCCTATACTATATAACAACCCTGAAATTTTGGAATTTCATTGCTGACTAAGGCTGAAAGAGGTTAACTGCCTCTAGTTATAATACTGGTATTTAGGGAACGGAACTTTGAATTCAGGCTTCTTTAAAACTTCACTTTAGGGCAGCGCCTGTGGCTCAAGGAGTAGGGGGCCAGCCCCATATACCAGGGGTGCTGGGTTCAAGCTTGGCCCCAGCCAAAACTGCAAAAAAAAAAAAAAAAAAAAATTAAAAAAAAAAAGTTTACTTTATGCTGATAGAACAGTATGATAAAATTTAAGGCATAAATTTGATGACTATCAATAGAAGAAAATGTATATGGAAAATATAAATGCAATATAAAATATAAATAATGACTATAAAAGCATTTATGTTGAGCCTTATGCAGTGGCTCAGGCCAGTAATCCTAGCTCTCCAGGAGGCCAAGGTAGGTGGATTGCTTGAGCTCAGGAGTTTAAGACCAGTCTGAAAAGAAAAAAAAAAAAGGCTCAGTGCCATAGCTCAGTGAGTAAGGTGCTGGCCACATACACTGAAGCTGGCAGGTTCGAACCCGGCCCCGGCCAGCTAAACAACCATGACAACTGCAATAAAAACATAGCCAGGCAACGGTGGGGACCTGTAGTCCCAGCTACTCGGGAGACAGAGGCAAGAGAATCGCTTAAGCCCAAGAGTTTGAGGTTGCTGTCAGCTATGACACCACAGCACTCTACTGAGGGTGACATAATGAGACTCTGTCTCAAAAAAAAAAAACCAGCTTGAGCAGGAGTGAGACCTCATCTCTAAAAAATAAACAAACAACCAACTATTTGGGCATTGTGTTGGGTGCCTGTAGTCCCAGCTATTCGGGAGGCTGAGGCAAGAGGATGTCTGGAGCCCAAGAGTTTGAGGTTGCTGTGAGCAATGATGCCACAGAACTCTACCCAGGGGCTCGACACCTATGGCTCAAGTGGCTAAGGTGCCAGCCACATGCACCTGAGCTGGTGGGTTCGAATCTAGCCCAGGCCCGCCAAACAACAATGATGGCTGCAACCAAAAAATAGCTGGGCGTTGTGGCCGGAGCCTGTAGTTCCAGCTACTTGGGAGGTGGAGGCAGGAGAATTGCTTGAGCCCAGGAGTTGGAGGTTGCTGTGAGCTGTGATGCCATGGCACTCTGCCCAGGTGACAGCTTGAGGCTCTGTCTCAAAAAAAAAAAAAAAAAAAGAAAAGAAAAGAACTCTACCCAGGGTGACAGAGTGAGACTCTGTCTCAAAACAAACAAAAAAAAAGCATTTATATTATATAAAGGAACTCAGAAAATAAAAGTTACCATTTTAGAACAATGAGATTTTTAAAAATTAATTTATACCTAAGTACATTACTTTTTTTGAGCTATTATAAATTTTATTTTTCAATTTATGATTAGTATATGGAAATACAATTGGCTTTTTGTGTATTGAACTTGTATTCTGCAACCTTGCTAAACTCACATATTTGTTCTAGATTCTATTTTTTTTTCTTTATTTTGGTAAAGATTCCTTGAAGTTTTCTTTGTAAACAATCAAGTCATCTGCAAATAGGAAAAAATTTCCCCCTTTCCTTCCCAGCCTATATGCCTTCTATTTCTTTTTCTTTTTTGTTTTTGTTTTGAGGCAGAGTCTCATTTTGTCATCCTCAGTAGAATGCCAGGGCGTCACAGCTCTTGGGCTCAACCAATTCTCTTGCCTCAGCCTCCCAAGTAGCTGGGACTACAGGCGCCCACCACAATGCTCAGCGATGTTTTTGTTTATTTGTTTTAGAGACAGGGTCTTGCTCTTGCTCAGGCTGGTCTCAAACCCATGAGCTCAGGCAATCCACCCACCTAGGCCTCCTAGAGTGCTAGGATTACAGGCATGTGCTGGGCCTCTATTTCTTTTTCTTGCCTCCACTGGCTAGAACTTCCAACACCACATTAGGAGTAGTGAGAGTAGATAGTCTTCCCTTGCCTTGTTCCTAATCTTAGGGTAAAGCATTCAGTCTTCCATCCTTTTTTTTTTTTAGACAGAATCTCAAGCTGTTGCCCTAGGTAGAGTGCTGTGGCATCACAGCTCACAGCAACCTACAACTCCTGGGCTCAAGTGAGTCTCCTGCCTCTGCCTCCCAAGTAGCTGGGACTACAGGCGCCCACCACAATGCCTGGCTATTTTTTGGTTGCAGCCGTCATTGTTGTTTGGCAGCCCAGGCTGAATTGGAACCCACCAGCTCAGGTGTATGTGGCTGGCGCCTTAGCCACTTAAGCCACAGGCGCCGAGCCCAGTCTTCCATCGTTAAATGTGATGTTAGTTATTAGTATTTTGAAGATATCCTTCATTATGTTGAGGAAAGTACCTTCTATCCCTAGTTTGTTGAGAATTTCCTTTAAGTCATGAATTATGAATTGGCATTTCATTTTTTTCAATTTCTTCTTCTGTATCAATTTACATAATCATGTGGGGTGTTTTTTCCTTCTTTAGATGGTTAAGATGGTATATTATAATGATTCTCAAATGTACAAGTCTTGCATTTCGCAAATAAACCCTGCCAGTTTATTAGTTCATGTAGTCTTTTTTCATAACACATCTGCATACATACATACACACACACATATAAATGACAGGATTCAATTTGCTAATTGAAGATATTTCTGTCTGTGTTCCTGAGAGACAGTAATCTGCAGTTTTCTTTTCTTGTAACATTTTTGATTTTAGTATCAAGGTAATTAATGATGGCCTCATAATATGAAGGACTTTTTCCCTCTTCATTCCTTTCTGTTTTATCTTGGGTGAGTTTTCATAGTTTGTGGTGTGAGGAATCTCATTTTATTTATTTTTTTCTTACAGACAGAGTTTCACTTTGTTGCCCTTGGTAGAGTGCTGTGACATCACAGCTCACAGCAACTTCTAGCTCTTGGGCTTAGGCAATTCTCTTGCCTCAGCTTCCTGAGTAGCTGGGACTACAGGCACCCCCCACAATCATTTGACTTTATGTGTGCAGAATTATTTGTATTATTTCTCTTATTATCCTTATAATGTCTATATACTCTGTAGTAATATCCTGTAAGTCTGGATATTGGTAATTTGTGTCATCTCTTTTTTTTCTTTGTCATTCTTACTAAGAATTTATTGATTTTACTGATAATTTCAAAGAACCAACTTTTATTTTTGTTTTTTGTTTTTTTTTTTTGGCCGGGGCTGGGTTTGAACCTGCCACCTCTGGCATATGGGGCCAGCGCCTTATTCCTTTGAGCCACAGGCGCGACCCAGAACCAACTTTTACATTATTAATTTTCCTTATTGTTTTTCTGTTCTCAATTTAACTGATTTTTTTCTCATTTCAAATATTGCTTTCTTCTGCTTGCTTTGGGCTTACTTTGCTCTTCCTTTTCTAGTTTTCTTAAGATGAAAACTGAGGTCATTAATTTGAAAGCTTCTTTCTTTTCTATTACAATATAAAGGTTTAATGCTATAAATTTTCTTCTAAGCATGCTTTAGCTACATCTCACAAGTTTTGATATTTTGTATTTTTTATCTTTAAAATCCTTTCTAATTTCCTTTGAGTCTTTCTCTTTTATCTATGAATTATTTTTAGAAGTATATGATTTAATTTCCAAGTGTTCAGAGACTATCTCTTTATCTCATTTCTGATATTGGAAATGAGATAAATCTAAACTCATTATGGGAAGAGAATATACTTTGTATTATTTTCAAATCTTTTAAATGTCTTATTTTTGACTCAGGATCTAGTTTGTCTTAGTGAATCTGCCCTGTACATTTGAAAAGAATGTATATTCTGCTATTGTTGGGTAGAGTGTTTTTTTATTAATGCCAATTAAATTGAGCAGATGGTTTTGTTGTGTTCTTTTTTTTTTTTTTTTTGAGACAGAGTTCCACTCTGTCACCCTGGTAGAGTGCTGCGGCATTATCATAGCTTACAGCAACCTCAAACTCTTAGACCAAGCAATCCTCTTGCCTTAGCCTCTTGAGTAGCTGGGACTATAGTAGCTGCCTGCCATGACAGCTTTTAGTTTTTCTACTTTTAGTAGAGATAGGGTCTTGCTCTTGCTCAAGGGGGGGTCTTGAACTTCTGAGCTCAAGCAATCCACCTGCCTCAGCCTTCCAGAGTGCTGAGATTATAGGCAAGGCACTATGCCTATCCTGTTGAGTTCTTCCCTATATATATCACCTATGTACTTGTTGATTTTCTGTCAACTGCTTTATTTATTACCAAGAAAAGACTATTGAAGTCTCCAACTATAATTGTAGATCTGTCTATTTCTTCATTTACTTCTTATAGGTTTTTCACTTCATGTATTTTGAAGCTCTGTTGTCAGGTGCATAAACAATTGAATTCTTATATTCTTTTAATGAACTCTATTGTTATGAAATGACCTTGTTTATTCTTGGTCACTTTTTTTTTTGCTCTGAAGTTTACCTTATTTGATATTAATATAGCCATTCAAGTTTTTTAGTATAGTTTGCATGTTATATCTTTTCTGTCCTTTTACATTTAATCTCTGTATCACATTTGAAATGAGTTTCTTACAGGCAGTAAGAAACTGGGTTTCAGTGGATCTGTTTTGGCAATCTCTGTTTTTGGTATTGAGGTAAATTACAGTTAATACAATGACTATAATATATCTGGGTTTAGGTCAACCATTTTAATTAATTAATTAATTTTTTTTTTGAGACAACATCTCATTGTGTCACCCTTGGTAGAGTGCTGTAGCGTCACAGTTCACAGCAACCTCCAACTTCTGGGCTCAAGTGATTGTCTTGCCCCAGCTTCCCAAGCAGCTGGGACTACAGGTACCAGCCACAAGATCCAGCTATTTTTTTTCTATTTTTAGTAAAGACAGGGTCTCACTCTTGCTCAGCCTGAGCTTAACCAATCCACCTGCCTTAGCTTCCCAAAGTGCTAGGATTACAGATGTGAACCACCAAGTCCAGCAGGACAACCATTTTATTATTTATTTTCTATTTGATTCCTCTGTTTTCCCTTTCTTAGATTCCTCATCCTTTCTTCTTCTATTCTTTATTTAATTTTTTTTTCGTATTCTGCTTTAATCTACCTATTGAGAGTTTTACTATATCTCTTTGTCAAGATTTTTAAGGACTGCTCTAGAGATTATGATATACATAACTTTTCAGTCTCCTTACAATCAATATTAAAATCAACCACTCTAAATGGAATGTAGCATACAGTCTGTGTAAAATATTTCTATCATTGAAAATCCTATCAGACATTGTTATGAATTTTGCTTTAAACCATCAAACATGTTTTAAAGAACACAAGAGAATAATAAAATACAATGAATTATTATGTTTTACCCACATAGTTAACATTTCCATTGCTCTTCATTCTTAATGTTCGATATTTCCTTTTTGTATCTTTCTCTTTTGCCTAAAAATTTCCTTTAGCTCAGTGGTTCTCAACCTTCCTAATGCCCCGGCCCTTTAATACAGTTCCTGTGGGTCAGTTGCGACCATACTTATAACAATTCTCATAGTTTTCATTCATCTGAGAATGTTTTATTTCACCTCAATTCTGAAGGACTTCTTGCTGGATATTGGATATAGAATTCTGAAGTGAATGTTTTGGTTGTTTTTTTTTTTCTTTTCAGCACTTCAAAAATGCCTTACCTCTTTTGGCCTTTGTGATTTCTTATTTTTAAAAACTTCCATCATTGGGTGGCTCAGTGAGTAGGGTGCTGGCCCCATATACTGAGGGTGGCGGGTTTGAACCTGGCCCTGGCCAAACTGCAACAAAAAATAGCCGAGCATTGTGGCATGTGCCTGTAGTCCCAGGTACTCAGGAGCTGAGGCAAGAGAATCGCTTAAGCCCAGGAGTTGGAGGTTGCTGTGAGCTGTGATGGTACAGCACTCTACTGAGGGTGACAAAATGAGAATCTGTCTCTAAAAAAAAAAACTCCATTATTATTTGAATCATTGTTCCTCTATATAATGCATGTGGGTTTTTCCCCAGATCTTTTGAAAAATCTTTCAAGAGTTTTTGTGTTTAGTTTTTAGTAGTTTGATTATGATGTGTCTGGGGAAGGATTTATTTAGGTTTATCCTTTGGGGGATTATTATGTCTTTCACTAAATTTAAGATGTTTTCAACCATTATCTCTTTGTTTTTGGAGACAGAGTGCTTTAACATCACAGCTCACAGCAACCTCAAAACTCTTGGGCTTAAGTGATTCTCTTGCCTCAGCCTCCCAAGTAGCTGGGACTTCAGGTGCCCACCACAACATCTGGCTATTTTTTGTTGCAATTGTCATTGTTGTTTACCTGGTCCAGGCTGGGTTGGAACCCACCACCCTGGTTGTATGTGGCTGGTGCCGTAACCACCGTGCTATGGGCACCAAGCCCCAACCATTCTTTAAGTACATTGTTTAATTTCAGAGTCTTTCTTGTTTCTGGGACTCTGATGACACACACATTGGAGTTTTTAGTATTGTCCTACAGAACCCCAGTGCTATGTTCTTCTTTCTTCTTTAAATCTTTTTTCTTTCTGTTGTTCAGATCAGTAATTTCTAATATATACCTTTAAGGTCACTGAGTATTTCCTCTGCCATCTCCAGTCTGTCTTGAAGCTCATCCAGTGAGTTTTGACTTTTTAATTATTGTGTTTTTCACAATAATTAGTTCTAAAATTTCTGTTTACTTCTCCTATTTCTTTGCTGAGACTTTTTTTTTTTTTCCTTGAAGACAAATTCTCACTCTGTCACCAGCAAGGATGCACTGCAACCTCAGACTCCTGGGTTCAAATGATCCTTCTGCCTCAGCCCTCTGAATAGTTGGGACTATAGGTGTGTCCCATATGCCTGGCTGATTTTTCTATTTTTTGTAGAGACAGGGTCTCACTCTTGCTCAGGTTGGTCTCCAACTCCTGAGCTCAAGCAATCCTCTCACCTTGGCCTCCCAGAGTAGATTACAGGCATAACCCATTGTGCCAGGCCTGTTTGCTAAGACCTATTTTTTCATTCATTTCAAGAGCATTCTTGGAATATTTTTATGTATTTTTTATTTTTATTATTTTATTAATAGCAGTTATAAAGTCTTTTTAGATAATGTCAACATCTATGTCAGCTTACTATTAGTATCTATTGATTATCTTTTTCCAGTTTAGACTTTTCTTGTTTGTAGAATAAGTAATTTTGGATTGTATTCTGGACATTTTGAATATTATGGTATGAGACCATGGGTTTTGTTTATATTCTATAGAAAATGTTGTCATTTTGTTTTAACCAGCAATCAGTGTGGTTGGGATTAGACTATAAATTCCAACCCGAATTCTCTGGGTTGTGATTTCAAACAATTGTTTTCAAAAGCTTTGCAGGGTTATTTGAATCTGTCCTGCATGTCCACCACCCAGTGGACAGTCAAGGTCCTAGGCAGGAAGGAGCTGTAATTCAGTTCTCAGAGACTATGCAGGGGTGGCGAACACGCGGCTAGAGCCGCATGCGGCTCCCAGCCAAAATGAATTTCGGCTCTTTGCCTCTTATCATTATTTTGTATACTGTGGCTCTTTGCCAAATTTGGATTTTGTTATGCTGCTTCTGAGGAGGGAC
>CAUYPK010018942.1:0-27992 GCA_963574355.1 Loris lydekkerianus
AGGATTGAATGGCAGATCTATTTTTAGATCTCTAAGTGTTCTCCAAACATCTTTCCAAAAGGAATGTATTAATTTGTATTCCCACCAGCAGTGTAGAAGTGTTCCCTTTTCTCCACATCCATGCCAACATCTCTGGTCTTGGGATTTTGTGATATGGGCTAATCTTACCACATATATATGGTATACCATTTTTCTTCTTTAGCACCATCTGAGTGATGTTCATATTAAATCACTCCATGGCTTTCTAGAGCAGCTGAGAGGAAGGTGACCCTCTACAAGGGTGTCCAACCTTTTTCCTTCTCTGTTGCACATTGGAATATGAGTTATCTTGGGCCACACATTAAATACACAAACACAAACAAAAATTGATGGGTAAAAAGAAAAAAGTTTTTTGCATTTTTTTTTTTTTTTTCCATATCCAATACCACATGTAAGCAAAGCAGTCTTCACATAATCTGCACGTGGCCTGCTGGCTGCAGGTTGGACACCCCCGCATGGGATCATCGCACTGTCAGTGGGTCAGTGGTGCCTTCATCCCTGTAGGCCCTGCTGTCCCACAGAGGTGTCCGGGGGGAGAAAGACCATTTACCTTGTCTTATAAGCAGACTGTGGGTTTGGTTTTAGTCATGTGAGAGGCAGATACAAGCCAGGTAGTTCTGAGCCCCGGAATTATAGTCTCTGGATGCTCATTGCCATGAGATGGGTCCCTTTTCTCCTTAGGAAGTTTTGATGCTTGTCTTGTTAAGGAAATGAACTCTATGCATCAGTGCTTTAAGAGAGGCTGCAATTGATCTACATGAGCGTCCTGCTGCCTTCCTGGCAAGAAGAAAAGTATCTTTCTTTAAGTCTCCAGGGAAAGCAGTTTTACCTTCTCCTTCATTTCAGATTTTTTCCTAAAACATAACAGTCCAGGAAAGCTAACCACAGTGCGACAGACACTAAATAAAGATAAACGTGTTTTTGTAAGACTACTTACAAGGACCAGTTAACCAGATTCCCCACGATGAGCAACACCATTCTATCCTGGAAAAGAGGAAGGAAAACATCAAATGAAAGGCTATATATACTACTTTTCTTTTAACCTGCTGTGGCGAAAGCATCAACTATGGGAAAACAATCACCTCAGTGAAAAAAATAAGTTTTCTGTGGTTCTAAGAGGGCCTTGCCTACTGTCTGACATGGATCCCCTATCAGGACTACATGGTAAGGCTTCCAATTGCAAACTGCAAACAGACGTGAGCTCATCCCCATGAATGGAAATGTGGTCTGCAAAGAAGGGCTCTATTTCTCCCCAGCGTTTCACAGAGCTGGGCATCTGGGCCCACTTCTCAGAGGAGAGGTTGGTGATGAGTGCTAATTACTTAGTAGTTAAAGGAATTTTGTCACTGGTGCTATGTAACTGAGGACTGTTTCTCCGGGTTGTCCTACTTGGTAGCCTCTATTGTAACTCTTGGGACTCAACTGTAAGAAGTTAGTACCCATTACTCTGGCTCCCAGGAGGTCCTGCAACTCTCAGGCTCCTGGTCTCTACAATGTATAAACTTTGTAGAAAGTTACTGGGTAGAAGAGAAAATAGACAGGAAAGGTACATCTCAAAGGACAATGACTCTGCTAGAGATTTATTTGCAATCTGTTCCTGTTCCTACTTAAAACTTTTGGGTATGGTTTGATTAGACTTTAATTTTCATGGACACTCATCTCCTATTTAAAAGCAGTGATTCTTTGTCTTTGCATGTGATCCATCCAGTTTGGAGGCAGTATCTTCTTTTAAGGAAACATTAATTCACCTATTAAAATGGCCAGAATCCAAAACATTGACAAAAGCAAATGCTGGCAAGGATGTGGAGCAACAGGAACTCTCATTTATTGCTGGTGGGAAGGCAAAATGATACAGCCACTTTGGAAGACAGCCTGGCAGTTTCTTACAAAACTAAATGTGTGTTTACCATACCATTTAGCATTAGGTCTCCTCCGTGTTTACAAAAATGAGTTGAAAATTTATATCCACCCCCAAACCTACACATGAATGTTATTACAGCTTTATTCCTAATTACCAAAACGTGGAAGCAACCAAGATGTCCTTCAGTAGGCGAGTGGGTAAAATGTGGGACATCCAGACAATAGCTTATTACTCAGCGCTAAAAAGAAACAAGCTAAGAACTCAAATATGTATTACTATGTCAAAGGAGCTGGTTTGAAAAGGTTACATACTGTATGATTCCAATTATATGACATTTTGGAAGAGGCAAAACTGTGGAGACAGATCAGTGGTTGCCAGGGGTTAGAAGGGAGGGAGCAGTGAATGGGCAGAGCACAGAGGATTTTTAGGGCAGTGAAATTGTGTGATCTATAACGGTGGGTCCATGTCGTTATGTGTTTGTCAAAACCCATACATCAAGAGTGAACTCTAATATACTGTAGACTATGGATTGGGAGACGATGATGTGTCACTGTAGGTTCAGTTATAACCAGCATACCATGGTCAATAGTGGGGTAGGCTGTGTGTGGGGGGGGGAAGAAGGGGAAGGCAGAGGCTATACAGGAAATGCCTGCACCTTCTGCTCAATGTTGCTGTGAACCTAAAGCTGCTTTAAAATATAAAGTCTATTAAAAAAAAAAAAGAAAGCCTGTATCAGTTAATGTAAAAAGCAAACAAACGAAAGCATTTCTTGCCCCCACTGGTTCACAGCTAAGGTATGATTAACTCTCAATAGGTCCTAATCGGCTTTTTAATTCTACCCTGACTAAAACCCTCCAGCCTCAACTTCTTCAAGTTTTTAGTGCCTATAGCTCTCGTCTAAGCTCTAGAGAGCTAAAAGGTTCCCCTTCTGATCATAAAGGTACTTACTAAATCCCTGTGTGCCAGGCCATACAGTGTTGCTGATTCTGACCACAGCACTGTGCAAAGGCTGGGAGTGTGAGGGGACATGGGCTCCGAGGAGGTAAGTAACTTCCCAAGATCATTGAGGTCAGTGATCAAGGTCAGTGAGCTAAGACAGAACTGGGACCAGGGCCAGTCTCTGGTCTCACATAGAAGTATATAATATACTGAAAACTTTAAGGGCAAACTCTTGAAAGTATATTTCAACCACCAGGTAATAACCACAATTTTAAAAAATATTCTTACTCCCTCTAAAAGTCAAACAAAACAGAAATGCATAAGGTGGAAGTGTGAGTTCCTAATGAAAGTGATTGGTTGAAGTGACCACATGTCACAATTTGCTGGGACAGGCCTGCCTTACACCTGCTGTGTTGGTGTAATTATTAATAGAGTGCCCTTTCATTTTCACAAGAGCACTTCTTTGGATGAGTATTTATAGGGATTCTCTGTCTTGATCCTTCCCCCATAGTAATTGTCACTGTTTAACAGTTGGGCACATATATATTTTTCTTTATGTACCAGCAATTATTTCATTTACAAAAACGTCAACATCCTACCTTGTATTTTATGAAAAAGAGGAAACAACATGCTTCTTCCCCCACTAACTGGACCTCAGCCACCCAGGGCCATCTGGCTCTCTTGACTTCAGGAGGCTTCAGTGACTGCCCTGAGCCTGCCTTGCCTGCTATTTCCCTACCGAGGAACACAGGAGCACGCACATACCATGTACAGAGGCCGGCTACACTGCTGGAAACAGTCTGTGTAGAACACCATAGCCGCCCGCCGGAAAATTCCCAAATCTGCTGATGACACAATCATGTGGTAAGAAGGCTTAGTAAGAGAAAACACAAATTCTCCGAGGTGGCCCATGCTTGCGGGGCCAGGATGATGTCATCTTCACTTCATTAAAATGCATTAGAATGCTTTGCACGTAATAGGTGAGCAATGAGTATTTGCTTTAAAGGGTGATATTGTCATGGAAGGGGTGCCATATCCATGCACCATACAGCAGAAAGGCAGGAGAGATGGACACTCCCAATAGCACTTGCAAATAATGTGGGTGACTGGGTGGCCCTATTCTGTCACCTTCAGCTAAGCTTCCTTTTGTTTAGTTTACTCTGATGGGGTTTCCCTTACAGCAGAGATGTTATAGAGTCCCTCAAATCCACCTTAAAACATCTGCTCACCCTAGAGGATGGGAAATCTTATGGTGTAAAGTTTCAAATCTATATTTCTCAATGTAGTTTAAATTAGTAAAAATTGAACCAAGGGTCCTGCGCTTTACTAAGTACATTCAGAAAGCCCATCTGTACTAAAACAATAATCAAAGGAATGTAAGTTAAGATGGGGAGAAAAAGACAGAAAAGGCTTTTCTAAATGCAGTTTTTGAAAGGACAGTCAGGGCCAAAGGTGGGGCTGTCCTGTGAGCACATCAGATGCAAGCTGGGGTCTACCCAAAGCAAACTATTCAGTGAGTGTGGATCCCAGCTCTGATGTGAACGCTACTTCTTCTCAAGGCTACTGGGAGGGAGAGGCCTGACCCATGACAGTCAGCAGGCTGGGTTGGAGTGCCGGCTCCCCCCTTCCGCAGAGCCTGTCCAGCCTGCAGAGGGATGTTCCGGGAGCCAAGCTGGCTGACAGCCAGGTGGGTTGCTTTGATGAGGAAACAATCTAGAACCCCGAGAAGGATGGCTGAACATTACCTGGGCCAGACACATCTGACTCGATGGAAAGCAGAGGAGAAATGAGAAAAAGAAAAAAGTAAGATTTTAAAGAAAATAGCCAAACAGGTAAACTACTGCTCATTTTATTTTTTCTCAAAACGAATGGCTTTAATTTTGTTTCCTGATTGTAAAAGTAACATTTGCTCATCAAAAAGAACACAGAATGTTTTCTGCCTGTCTCAAACATTCGGAAGTTTACTATTCCTCAGGGAGGAGGCCAGATTACCCAGCTACCCCTCTGGCTCTCTCACCTCAGCTACATCTTGTGAATAGACTCTTTGTGAATAAATCTCCCTCCATCTTTGTGTGTGACATCTTTTCCCTGTTGGGACCCTGACGAGTTATTACATCGTTATAAGATACTGTATTTTGCCGTGTACAATGTACACTTTTTTGAGGGAAAATACAGAGGTACATTATACATTAGGTACTGCTAGTTCCTCATCTATATCAATGTTTTTAATTCTTTATTCATGCTTATGCATTAAAAGTAACTCTATGTTAAAAAATAAATGCTAAAATTCCTTTACAGTACAAAAAAAAGTACCTAAATATAAACACATAAAAACGTGAATTAAAAAATTAAAATGACAGATTTTTCCTGAAAGTTTGGGTCAACAATGTGGGTGTGCATTGTACATGGCAAAATAGGGTAATATGTTAAATTCCCCTTCTTTAAAAAGATAATTTAGTATTGCAAAATTGCACGAGGCAAAGGTGTTATGAATATATTAAAGCTCCTCTATGTATTAGTGGTTGTGACCATTTCGTATACCTGCATTCAAATTTTTTTCCACCTCTGGAAGAAACCAGAACAGCACTGCTCCATATTGTTTTCTTTTTGAAAGAAGTTTCTGTGACTTCACTCACTTGCTGCCTGGAGGATGGTGCAGGGCCAAGGCACCAGAGTGAATGTTCTACCCAATTGGCTCACATAATTGGGGGGTTTGGCTATGGTCAAGCCATAAATCTGCTGATCACGCCAAAAGAGAAAACTAGACTTTAAAAAGGAGCAACTGTTTTATTCGGTCTTCTAGTCTTAAAGCCATTTGTTTATATAGACTTGCTCTTAGACCTGGTCAAGAGGGATCCTGTATTTTAGAGGCCTCTTACTACCTCATGAGTCTTCAGGGCTCATGAGGGGACAACTTTTTTGACTTCAGAACCATCTTCTTAATTCCTGGACTGTAGGATTTCCTGCCCAGACAGCTGGCTCTGAGCCTGCTCTCAGGTCCTGCACTTCTATCCTTCCCCTGTCACCTGTCTTCCTGAGGGAAGATGGACCATTGGTGTGCACCTCTGAGGTAAGGAAAGTTGTGACTGTTTGTGGGGCATGTGACTAGACATTGGATGTTGGGGAGGGATGTCCATTTGTACACCTGCGAGACCCTTTAAGATATAGTACAGAAACAAAGGTAGGGAAAAAAGGAGGGGCTGGGGACAAGTTCTCCTTCACAGTTGTTTTGGAGTATTTTTTTGAGGGACCAAGAATTCTAAATTTGACCCTTCTAGATGTATGAATGTGTATGACAGTGTATTTACTTTTTTGTTAGTCTTCCTTCTATCCTTTCCTTATTTCTTCTTTAAAAAATTTAATAGCTTTTTAGTCTGCTTCATAACTTTGAAGTTCTTATACATTTGGGATGCAGGATTTTATTTGCACTCTCGTTCTGGGCTCTGCAAATGTTAGGGGTGGGTCTGTGTTTACACATGATAATTTGTATTAAAGTATACAAAAGAATATTTAAGTCTGACTTCCTGGAACTGAAAGTGATTTGATAAATTTAAATGCTCTAAAACAACTTGAATCTGCTCCCATGTATTATGACTGACCAAGAGGTCAGAATCTCCCTTCCTCCCTCCCTTCCTTCCTTCCTTCCTTCCTTCCTTCCTTCCTTCCTTCCTTCCTTCCTTTTTTTCATTTCTTTTGACATAGGGTCTTATTCTGTCACTTGGGCACAGTTATCATAGCTCACAGCAACCTCAAATTCCTAGGCTCAATTGATCCTCCTGCCTCAGCATCCTGAGTAGCTGGGACTACAGGTGCACACCACCACACTCAGCTGATGTTTTCTATTTTTAATACAGATGGGGGGGCGGTCTTGCTCTTGTTTAGACTGGTCTTGAACTCCTGGCCTCAAGTGATGTTCCTGCCTTGGTCTTCCAGAGTGCAGGGCCCACCATGCCAGGCCCACAAGCTGATTTCTGTGGAACACTCAGTGTTCCATGAGAAGTTTACATTGTTGGATGGAGTTCAGCAGGTGTCCTACCTTTAAGATGGGCAAGTTGGCCTCAAAAAGTTCCAGCCCTAGAATCTGAAAATATATAGTTCACTCTTGATGATCCTTTAGCATGGTTAGAGAAATGCTCCTTTTAAATACTGCAAACAGAAAAACGTTCCTCTAGGTGGAATTAGTGTTATGATGATCATAACATTCTCCAAATGCACTTTCAAAATGGTAGATTATAAAGTGTTCGCTGCTAGGAAGTATGCCTCAGCTGGGAGGTGTGGCAAGCTTAGCTTCTCAGCTGAAAATAAAACTAGTGATAATAGCCTATTGCAAACGGAAAAGGAAGAGAAAGCTCTTAGAGAGAATATATAGCTATTAAACACTGCACAGAATCAGAATTTAGAGCAAATGTTCATGGTGACCAGTAACACTTTCATTTAGGTTGGTGAAGGCAACGCCTCCTTGTTCAGTGTGTTAATCCACGTGTTTAGTATAGGATGACAGGTGACTCACCTATCTTGAAACGACCCATGTAGTAGATCTGGGTGCTGAGGGCCAGAGAGGCCAGAATGTGGATTGCAGAGAAGATGATCCAGAACCACACGTCATTTTTTCCAAATACCTAGGAGTAAAGATGGGAGTTACCTTTTAGTGAGAGAATTCACTAAAATTATTCTCTCACACAAGGAGTCAAAAACTGAGCTCTGTGTGCATTCTGTTTTTTCCCCATTTTTGGAGGAAAGTTACAGAGATCTTCCTGCATGGTGGGCAAGAAAAAGAATGGCTAACTGGCAAGTGGAAAAGGCAAAGGGAAGAAATAGGAGAGAGAGTTGAATAACAACAGTGAAGGGGCAGTAGGTCTATAGTTTGGGCTGATGCATTTCAAGTAACTGAAGACAGCCAATGCTAGCTGCCCATGCACATTTGGAAAGTGGTTTCGGTCTCTCCAATCAGGGAATATATTCCAATTTCACATGAGTTATGCCCCAACTTTATATCAAAACTATTCAGGGGCCCTTTGACAGGTGCCCAATACATTATTAAAAATAGCCAACTGAATAAGTAAAAGTGTGCCATGAATAGGTCAAGGATGAGAATACGTCATGAATGGAGGATTATGGTTAATCCAAACCTGTTCACCCGAGGTCCAATGAACAAACAAACAAACAAACAAACAGTAACAGGCATCTCAAGGAGACACTTTTGAGAGGCAGACTGCAGGCAGGTGAGAGGGACGCACCACTCCGAGGACGGTGAGCATGATGACCACAGCAAAGGAGGCATAGGCAGAGTAGGCGCTGGCATTGATGTCCGGGTGGCGGGTCTGATAGAGCTTCAGCATGCAGAGGCCAGCGATCATGTACATGAAGGAGGTGTCTGAGGACGCAGAGGAGGAGCCAGGACATCAGGATTCAGTAAGTGACAAACAGACGATACTTTCTAGACTTTTATTCAGCCTCTGAATAGCCCTTTACTTCAGTCCATGGACTATTATTTGCTGCCCTCAGACTATGAGGAGACCTCCAACATGTCAGCCTCTCTAGACACCTTCTCTCCGCAGAACCCTCACACTCAGCTTCTTTGTTTTGTTTTGTTTTGCAGTTTTTGGCCAGGGTTGGGTTTGAACCCGCCACCTCCAGCATCACACTCTGTTTCTAAACACCTCCAAGGCTATTCTGAATTCACAGAAGAAGAGGATACAACAAAAAACAAATACAAAAATAACTCCTCTTTCACAGAAGACAAGTATTTGACATGATAAAATAACAGACTGTCCTCACTTTCTGGGGTATTTGCATTTTAAAGACTGGACTTCAATAACAATAACAAAAGAGTTCCTCATTGAGGTGATAGTTTTGACAGTGTGACAATAAAAGAGTCCCATGTGGGCACAGGAGGTCATTCTCAACACCCTAAAATAATATAGCCACATTGATCACTGCACATATATAGCTTTATAAATATTTAAATGTTAAATGTTATAACAAATGTTAGTGAGTATGTGGGGAAATAAGAACTCTCACACAGCTAATGAGAGTGAATTAATGCTCTGGAGAGAAATTTATTAATTTTTTTGTAAAATGGAAGCTGTACAAACAAGGTGACTTAGAATTCTTCTTCTAGAGAGCCCCTCTAATGTGCACAGGGACAGGCTCAAGGATGTTCACTGTGGCATTGTCTGTAATAGCAACATACTGTCCAGATTTTTTTCTAGCAGCAGGTGAATGTTGTTGAATGGCAGAATTGATAAATTTGGTCTATTTTTATTATAGAATATGACAATATTTACAAATGAATGAACTACCTGTCATTGATTCTTTCTTTTTTCTTTTCCTTTTCTTTTTTTTTTTTTTTGTTGTTGTTGCAGTTTTTGGCCAGTGATGGGCTCGAACCTGCCACCCTCAGCATATGGGGCCGGTGCCCTACTCCTTGAGCCACAGGCACCAACCTTTCTTTTTTCCTTTCCAGACAGTCTCACTCTGTCACCCTGAGAAGAGTACCACAGTATCACCATAGGTCACAGTAACCTCAAACTCTTGGGCTCAAGAGATTCTCTTGCCTCAGCCTCCCCAGTAGCTGGGACTATAGGTGCAGCCATAATACCTAGCTAGTTTTTCTATTTTTAGTAGAGATGAAGGTCTTAATTTTGCTTAGGCTGGTCTCCTACTCCAGAGCAGCTCAAGGGATCCTCCTGCTGTGGCTTCTGAGAGTGTTAAGATTATAGGCATGAGCCACTAGGCCTGGCCTGATTCATAATTTTTTTTAAAGCACTGTTCTGGCTTCTCAATAGTGTTCTTAATTCAATATTGATAAATTCTGAAAACTTACTGTTAATTGAAAAAAAGGTTGTAGAAGATATTGTAATTGACTAAAATCAGTTTGCTACAGATTTAACAAAATTTTAAGAAGACATTGGAAGTATAAATACGAAATTAATCATACTTGTTGCCTCTGGCTAGAGTGGAAGAACATTAGGGTTGGGAAGTGCTTCAAAACAGGACCTCAACTTCATCATAATGTTTTCTTTCTTAAAAAGAAGATCTAAGGCTCAGTGCCTGTGGCTCAAGTGGCTAAGGTGCCAGCCACATACACCTGAGCTGGCGGGTTTGAATCCAGCCCAGGCCCGTCAAACGACAATGACGGCTGCAACCCAAAAATAGCCGGGTGTTGTGGTAGGTGCCTGTAGTCCCAGCTACTTGGGAGGTGGAGGCAGGAGAATTGCTGGAGCCCAGGAGTTGGAGGTTGCTGTGAGCTGTGATGCCACAGCACTATACCCAGGGCAACAGCTTGAGGCTCTGTCTCAAAAAAAAGTAGATCTAAGGCAAGTATTTTAAAATGTTGACATTTGTTCATAATGCACAGTGAATGATAGTGTTATCTGCAGTTTTCTCTATGAAAAATGTTTTCTAATTTAAAAAATTAAACATGGCAGAGAAGTTCTGTGGTGCTCTGAGTTAACAGCTAGAGGCCAAAACACAAATATAAAATGTTGTAAAATATACAAATATGCACAAATATAAAATGACTTATCCTTGAGTGGGGAGGACATTGTTACTTGCCTACCACCATCAGCTCTTCCCTCCCTCTCTTAATAGCATCTCAATACTAATTCAATTTCTACCCCTTTTCAGTTCAGAAGTGCACTGACCCTCATTCCCTTTGCTTCATGAAAAGCAAGTCCCACTCTTGGCTCCGGGGGTGGGTCTGATTGGCCTAAGGGTAATCCCACCTCTTTTACTGACTGATATAGCAACCCAGACCCAAGCTGACCAGCACTTAGGGAATGATTCAAGAATAACAGGCTCATGACTGTTGAAGCTACTGAGATGTGGAGGACATTATCTAGGGGTTTCTTAAAAAGAAGCTTCCTTACTCTTAAATGAAGACTCCTGGAAAGCCAGCTTACTGCCTTCGTGAGGTGGAGCTATAAAGCCAGGACTTTCTGTAGCCTGAGGATAAAACTAATCTACAGGCTGGGTACAACCAACGGGTTCACAGAGAAATGGGGCCAGAGCCACGAGCAAGATCAACCCCTTTCTACCGCTGGACCTTCAGATGGTGAGATGATAAATGTCCTTATTATTCAATGCAATCTGAACTGGATTTTCTATTACTTTCATTACAAACCAGTCCAACTGCCATATTGGGCCTAGTTATATCAAGGGAACTTTCTAGAAGTCTGATGGTGGATTCTGTCTGACTTGTTGCTTAACACTTAGCCCAATGTCTGTTTTCAAATCTAGCCATGACATCATCTTTCAGTGTTGGGTCAGAGAGAAAAAGTACACTGGTGGTACACCTACCAGTAGGTGAAACTGGTAGAAACAATGTTATAGTGAGGGGTTCTTAGATCATTTTAGCTCCCATAAAATGCCATTTAATTCTTACAAATATGACTTTAGAATTTGGGGGAGGGTCCACACTCACATAACTCAAATAAGTGTAGTAGACATAAGTTCTAATTACCAAACTGGAAGTTGGAGTAATTAGGGCAGACGTGGTAACAGGCACTGAGAACCCCTTCCATCATCAATGCGATGCCCATAGCATAGAAGAGACCAAAGTGTTTGGGAATTCCATACTCCTGAAAAAGGAGAAAGGGTGGTCAACAGAAAGATACCAACTGGTGAATTATCCACTATGCCACTAATCTGCAAGCCCAAGCTTTTGACCCCATATGGTTCATTACACATAATGTTAATATATTATCACACCATCAAGCCAGATGTCCCTCCCCTTTGCAGATCCCATTTTGGAACCACAACCCTTCCTGGTTCTCTCCTCTGATTTTGCAGCCCTCTCCTCACCATAGCAAAGATGTCCTTGGCTTCTAGGGCTCTTCGATGGAGGATGTCCCGGCGCAAGACTATCAGCAGGAAGAGGAAGCCCAGAAGCACGTGGCCCAGGTTACTGAGAATGTTGTTGAAGGCGCTGCAGGGATGAGTGAGAATTCATGAGGGAGGCGAGGCAACCACAGGGATTCAGAGCATGAATGACTGCATGAAGGGGCGAGTTAACTCAGCATTCAGCGTTTTCTACCACTAAAGGTGGTAGAAACAGAAATCCTCTTTATTCTAACTACTTCATTTTATGATGTTTACTTAGCCTGTGTTTCCCTTCAGGGATGCCCTCTCAGCTTCCCTACCACCTGCCCAATCCTCTCTCGTCCCAGTGGCACTGGCATGGTATGAATCTACTGGCATGGAAAGAGAACTGCTCCAAAGATGGGCAAATGTTTCAGCGACGCTGTGAGAGTGAATTCTCACAGGTGGACCACTGTTAAGAGTCAATATTCAACCCTCTGTGAATTTCAGGATAAATGTAAGCTGATCACAGCTAGCAGCTTTCTTTCAGGAAACAGAGGCTGGGTGTAGCTCTGGAGCAACAAGCCAGCTTCCCAGCCAGGTCAATGCTCTTTCTACTTTGCCAAAATCTAGTGGCTGAAGCTTGGTCGAGGAGGCGCAGGTCCAGTCCTAACATCACGAGTAGCTTAGGGATCGTTAGCAAATCCTTACCTGTCTTCATCTAAAACTAAGGGTAACAATGTCTGTCTCATGAGATTGTTTAATGGCTTGAATGAGACAGTAGGCTGCCAGCTCACACCTGTGAACAAATGCCATCACAGCTAGGTGCTTGACATTTTCAAAAACATTGTTACCATCTTCTCAGAAGTTCTCCTTAGGAAAGTTTCCCAAGGCCCTCAGACGGGAATGAGAGAGGCATACCTCACCTCAACTTCTTGGTTCAGTACCTCTTTACCCTTGGTTGGGATAAGTTTCAACAATTATTTTTAGTATTTAGAAAAACCGAAATGACAACTTTAGACAGAAAGGCATCTTTAAATGCCTTACGGGCAACTGGAGGACTGGGTTTACCTCAGGACGCCCAATGGGTGTGCACAGAGGAAGTTGTAGTAACAGATGTCCTGGTTGCCAGTGACATTTACCACCTGTAAAATTAAGAGTAAAAAGAGGAAATATGGTTTTTTCGCGGTCCTCTGAATCTGAAATCAGAAAGAGTAGGCAGGGCTTCTCCCAGGGATGCTCAATCACGGATTTGCAAAGTAACCAACGCTCCTTCTTAGCGGGATGGATCATTATTTGCCACCATGACACAGCACAGGCACGTTTGTTTCCTTTAATGTTACCATCTTGTGGTGAATGGAAATATTTCATGCGACCCTTATGCAGCCTCAAGGTAGAGTTCAACTAGTGTGTTTCCTTTGTTGTCATGATAAAAAGACTCTAAAAGGATGCTAACCTGGGGACTGGCCTTTTAGGACTACCATGTTGAGTCACACTTTCTAGACTAATGCTGGGGGATATGGAGCTGTCCTATCCTCTGGGTAGAAATGATGATGTCAGGCAGGTTGACATGAGAAGATGGATGTTCAGTTTTCTGGATCTGTCACCATCTTGATCAAGAAACTTCCCAAATCACCGCACAGCTGTATCTTCTGACAGGGCCCCAAAGTATGCAGGGAATATATAGATTATAAACTATGGTTCTCAAATCTCATGAAGTCCTTGTCCTCATTGCATAATAAGTATGGAATTGACTGAATATTATTAGGCCATGAGCTCTCAAAGTTGGCTGTACATGGGAATCACCAGGGTTTTAAACAATACAGATGTCTGGTTTCACTCTCTGAGACTCTGATCTAATTGGTATGGGGTACAACCTGGACACTGGGATTTTTAAAAATTCCTGAGGTGAGTTAAAGCACAGCAAAGGCTGAGAGCTCCTGCATTAGAAACACTTTCAGCTGTGTTATTTTAAATGGGCTTTCTCTTGTGTAATAAATTCTAGTGAAGGTCACTTAGGTGGACCCAGATGCTAGAGTTCTATGAAAGAGCAGTAAGGATTGTCAAACTGTTTCAGTATGTATTTTGTTTGTAATAGTTTAACATTTTTCGTTATTTTGTATTTTCCTTTTACTTTAATTTTTTGCTAGTTTTATGAAACCGTTTTTAATTTTACAAACAATATTTACCCTCAATGAGAAAGCACAGGCTAAATTAGACATCGGGTTTCTTTGTTTTGGTCTGGAACTTTCTTCTACTCATTACCCCATGATGATCAGAAAGCTCAGACTGGTAAATAACAGATGTAACTGACAGACACTAAGACTGAGTGAGTACAAGGCAATAATTTCAGACTGATGGACAAGATAATAAAAGAAGTCCCAGATCCCATTGTGATTAAAAAACTGGGAACTAGATCGAAAGGTCAGTTAAAGGAGAAGCTGTGGTGAAGTCCAACTGGAACCCACGTGGAAAGTTCGTTCTTGAACTGATCCCAAGTTGTGCTTTTCTCTGTAAGTCACTGTGAAGACTTTTCCTGAGGGATGAAACCTGGGCTTTGGGGTGGGACAGCACTTACTGTTTGGTAGGTGATGACCAGCTGGATCACGGGCAGGGCATAGAACACAGCGATGGTGATGATGTTCCTTTGCAGGCAGAGAGAACCAGAAATAGTTATTTCCAAATTGACAATGGAATCTTTGCTCAATATTTTTAAAATAATCTTTCCACTCTTAGGTCCATAGTTAGCTTGCGAAAGTAATTAGAAGCTGATTGTGCAGTTCCTGTTTCTCCAGTCTTCCTCTCTCTGTCTCTTGCATTTGGTCCACGATCTTTTCTCTAAAGGGGAGGTAAAGAAGTAAAGCAAAACTCCCCTTGACTACTATAAGTTCAGTTGCAGAGAAGAACAGTGAAAATACTAACTGAAATGGTGTATTTGAAGGTTAATGGTTGACACTCAAAAAATATTAGAATTTTTTTCTCCCTTCTTTTCATGCAACCTTTTTGTAAAACAGTATAAATAGTAGAGGCTTCTGCTTTAACCAAATCACCCATGAGGGCCTATGTCTTTCGGATATTGGTGGATTAAACATCAGAGTACAAGTACTGGGTGATGGATCACACGAAGGAGCTATAGATCTCTTAGATGCCTCAATTGCAAACTGATGGTCCCACTGTGAAATTCCAGGTGGCCTCACTGTCCCTTGTTTCCCTAAAATATCTGTAACCAAGTGAAGTAATGCAAGGAGTTGTCATAAAAGGACAAGAGTCAACCTGGGGTCCTTGCTAGGCAGCTCTGCTCCTTGGCTAGGAGGGAGGCTGTGTTCATTTATCATTGGTTGGTCATATCATCACCTAAGCCTGTGGCTCATTAGACACTAGAATTTTGTGATATAAGTGGTTGTGGTTCTTACAAAGAAAAGTTTACATTTACTTATGGGAACCATGATTCAGCTGCTTATCTACTTACCAAAAATAAATCTTATATTTTTTGCTGACAATTCTCCTGTCCTTCCTGGACAGATCTGACAGGTAAAGGAACATCTGAGATGCCAAATAAAAAGAACACGCTGGTTAACATAGCCTTCCTGGTGTTTTTTTAGTTATTGTGCTAAGACATTTACATTCTACATTTACTGTTTCACATACACCCTTGTGAGATAATGAAAATGTGTCAAACGGTCTATGAAGCTAGTGTATGATGCCCCATGATCATATCAATGTACACAGCTATGATTTAATATAAAAAATAAAAATAAAAAAGTAAAAATAGAACACAAAACTATACTTGGCTTTTTATGTATAAGATACAAGAAAGAACTTTACAAACTTCAATTTCAATTAAAATTATTAAAAGTATTCGAAAGACAAAATATTAAAATTTAATATTAAAATGATTCAATAATTTTCTCTTAATTTTGCTTTCCCATAATACCTTAACAAAAATCCTAATATTTCTCATGGAATAGTCAGAATTGACTGATGTGGGCAATCTATTTAGAGTCTTGACTACTTTTTTTTTTTTTTTTTTTTGACAGAGTCTCACTTTGTTGCCCTTGGTAGAGTTCTGGGGGGTCATAGCTCATAGCAACCTCCAACTTTTGGGCTCAAGCGATTCTCTTGCCTCAGCCTCCCAAGTAGCTGGGACTACAGGTGCCTGCTTCAACGCCTGGCTATTTTTTTCTTAGAGATGGGGTCTCACTCTAGCTCAGGCTGGTCTTGAACTCATGAGCTCAGGCAAGCCACCCACCTCAGCCTCCCAAGTGCTGGGATTATAGGTGTGAGCCACTGCACCTTGCCTTTGACTATTTCTTATATCTCAAGAATTGGTTTCCCAGGTTTCAGACATGTCCACTGTGTGGTTCTTAAATTACACAGGGTTGAAATTATGCAAATAACCTTCATACTTTTTACTGGATACTAGACAATATAACACATGCTGGGAAGAAATGAACTTTATGACTCATTTTATGATATGTACAGAACCAGGGAGCCTTTTCCGGGCATACTCCTCAAATCCATCTTTTCTTCCATGTGGTTGGACTCTTTCATCCCTATTGCCCACAGGCAACCACTCCAGACCTTGAGAATGTTTTAATGCTCTCTTCCTTCTTTTTAATATGCTCGTTTTCTTCCTTGAGAAAAAAGTGCTAATTCACAAAGTATTGCTTTTAGTGTATAGTTATGTTTTATCTAAACATAGCTTTTAGGGTATAGTTATGTTTTATCTAAACCCTCTGGGAAATCTAACTTCCTCTAAAGGAAAAATATAAAGGAAACTGAGGCACTGCTTAAGTTTATTTTACTGCTAAACTTTCTGCCCTCTCAGAGTATGGCTGGCTAGAGGTAGGCACCTTGGTCCGGATGATGTTTTTATCACTCTCAATGTCTGGCATGGTGTCAAAGTCGCTCTCCTCCACCGAGCTGTCTGTGTCTGACTGGCAGGGCAGCCCACCATCGGAGGAGGACATCTGCCTTCCAGGACTGGAGGTTGACTCATCTGAAACAGAGAAAACTCATCTGCCTTCAAAAGCCAAGAAGAGTCTGCGAAGCTCATTTCTGTCTACCAAAAGCACAGTGTGGACTCAGTCCAGAAAATACTGTGTTGGTCCAAACTAACTCCTTACCCAGGAGACATGTTCCTTCCCTCCATTCCTTCTCAATGGTTTTATTTTTCCTCTTCTCTTATTTTTATATTTAATTTGTCTATCTCTAGGGCTAAATATATATTAGAGTATAAGAGTATCTGCTCTGTTAACTATTTGGATGCAGAAATAACATAGTGCCTATATTTCATGTTTCCTATTTTAAAAGGTGGACATACATGTATAAACATACGCATGCATATAGCTATGTATAGCATCTAATCACATATATGTGTAAACACACACATATCCAGCAGCTATACATTTCTCATGGATAGAGTATTTGTACACAGAAATCCCCCCACATGCTGTATCTATGATTATATAATGAAAACAACATTCTTGGGAAGAAGAATCCTTCTGTTCCCTTGAATGTTTCCCAGAGCAGATGGGAATTTGTGCAGCTTGATGAGCACATGAGCTGAGCTTACCTTCCACTTTATTTCTTCTGTTCAGATGGTTTAAAAAAAATCCTGTTCTTACAGAACTAAAAATAAGTAGGCTTCGCTGAGCCCACATGCTTCTCAAAGTTACAGAAAGAATAAAAGGGCAGGAATATGAGATTCCCAGTCCTCCACTGGTTCTCAACCTGTGGGTTATGACCCCTTTGGACTGTATTAAAGGTTCATGGCATTAGGAAGGTTGAGAACCACTGCTCTATACTGACATTTTAAGGAGCACCATTCATAGACCCGCAATCAACATGGAAGGGGCAGGCAGCTCAATGTGCTCCCACCCTAGCAAGACAGGTATAAGGATTCTGTTCCCCTCAGGCCATTTAAGAAACACTGGGGTTTTCCATGTGACTGGGTGTCAGAGAGCAGGTTCAACTATGAAGTTAGACAAAATGAAGTGTTGTTAGCCTACGGCCATGTTCACCTGCAGCACTGCCTTAGTCTTCCGATCTCCCTTACTCCACTGAAACCTGAGAATGAAACAACTGGTCAATTGATGTCAGGCTCCCTGGGATACATCTTTCATGCCCTAAAAAGTCCCCTGGTATTAAGTAACAATCACTGTAGGGAATTCTGCTCAAGTGTGGCTAGCAGATCCAAGAGACAGAGCAATAGAACTGGAGAAAGTTTCAGCTGGAAGGAAGGTTCCAGATCCTCCAAATAATTCATCTCACATATAAAAGACAATCCCAGATGACTGCCTGGCCCATGCTCACAGTTATTAGTGGCTGGAGGGCCTGTTCTCTGGAGACTGAGGAAATACTTCCATGAAGGATTCATTGTAGGAAATACCTATTGTCCCATAATTGCTCCCTTCAGGTGTGCTGGCAGCAATGGGATGTGATACCACCATGTTTCCTGAGCCTGTTAAAAGAAGCAAAAAGGCAAACGCTTTACGTACAGTTGCTAAAAAAAAAAAATAACACAAAGCTTGAATTATCAGTCCACGACAATTTAAATTTGATTTTTCTTTTATTTTAATATAAGAGACACCAAACTATGGTTCATACCCCAAATCCAGCCTGCTACCTGCTTTTATATGACCCTAGAACTAAGAATACTTTTCAAATTTTAATTTTAATTTTAATTTTTTAGAGATGGGAGTCTTGGGATACTTCCCAGGCTGGTCTCAGACTCCTGGGCTCAAGTGATCTGCCCACTACAGACTCTGCACTAGCAGAGACTGCAAACATCAACCATGGAGCCCAGCTCCTTTTAAAATTTTGAAATAGTTTTGTGAAAGAATAAAAAGAATAATTATATATATATATATATATATATATATATTTATTTATTTTTATTTTTTTATTTTTTTTGAGACATAGTATCACTTTGTTGCCCTAAGTAGAGTGCTGTGGCATCATAGGTCAAGCAACCTCAGACTCTTGGGCTAAAGTAATTCTCTTGCCTCAGCCTTCCAAGTAGCTGGGACTACAGGCGCCCACCACAATGCCCAGCTACTTTTTTTAGAGATGGGGTCTTGCTCTTGCTCAGGCTGGTCTCAAACTCCTGAGCTCAGGTAATCCACCTGCCTCAGCCTCTCTGAGTGCTAGGATTACAGGTGTGATCCACTTCGCTCGGCCAGAAGAATAATATTTCATGACAGAAGGAAATCATATGAAAGTCAAATTTCACTATTTGCATATAAAGTTCTGTTGAAACACAGCTGTGCTTTTTGGAGAAATTCAATGGCTGCTTTTGTGCCGCCATAGTACTATTGAGTAGATGCAAAAGAGCCTGTGGATCCCAGAAGCCTAACATATTTGCCATTTGGCTCCTTTACAAAAAAGAAGTAGCTGATTCTTTCCTGACAGTATTGCAGAATCACAAAAACAAAGGGTCTGGAATTACTGAAGGGAAGCTCCCACTACACAGAAACAACAGGAATAAAACTAATTATCAAGCCACTGTGATTTGGAAGCTTATTGTCCTAACATTTAGTAATACCCTACCTATGGGCAGGAAGCCTGGATGGGAAGAAAGTTACTGTACTCACTGGAGAAATAAATGACAACAATCTGAACTAAGGATGTGGAGGAAGATGAATTAATTTGAGGATATTGAGGAGGTAGAACAGATTTTTTTGTTGCCTACTGCTCGTTGGGAGCAAGAGAAAAACAAACTCTAAGATAATACTTCTCAAACTTTTCCAGTGAAGAACTTGTAACAGAAAGAGTGAATTCATTGCTCTGAGAGCCTGCAGCCATCCCAACACAAGTACCAGAGAAAGGTTTTCCCAGCCTTCTTATTGGTTATCAGGTAAGATGCTACCCCATTGAGTTTATCTGTTTCTGAGAACTAACCCAACTGAGCAGATCAGAAACCATGAATGAGCGAGCATCTAGGCTGTTTCTCTCTGATTTAGGTCCACAACATGTCTCGGAGCCACACCCTTCCATGCAAACTCATTTTGTTTCTTCACTGCCATCTGTGATGTCCGAAGGATCTGGGTATTATCAGGCTGGTGGGAATTTCAGTAAAGTTCTCTTTCTGAGACATAAGATTCTATGTCATATCACATGACAGGCAAGAAAGTGTGTGAGTTCACTGATCAGTATCTTGTACTGTTTCAGGGAAATATATTTTCAGTAAAGAAACACAACTAAGGATATTCTTAAATGTCCTCACTGTAAATACATTTTCATATTCATTGAAAACAGAGTTCATCATAGTTTACATTAAAGCTACAGTGTGTAACGTGCAGAAAAACTGAAAGCCTCAAACAATTCCTAGTTGTCATAGTCAATTATCTTCCTCTAGCTCTCAAACTTCATTGGAGGGCAGTAAAAATATTCAGCTTATGAGCCAACTTTGTAGCCTTTATTATGCTTTTTTATTCTTCATGTAGCCATTGAGAAGGGACAGGGAAAGAGGTTTCAAGGGGGATGAGAGGAAAGCCTGGCCTGCTGAACAGGGAGGTCTGGAGGCCCCTAGGAACGTTCCATAGTTAGATCAGCACTCAGCAATTCTCAGCAAAAGGGGAAAAGAATGTGGGGATGAGGTAACCAGGTAACCAATCACCAGTAAAAAAGGACAATAATCAATGACCAATAGAAAGGGATAATAATGCCTGGAGGTTCCAGAAACCAATGAAAGACTTACAGACAGTTTCAAACAGGAAGAAAGAGGGTATTTGTATCTTTATGTGGCCCTCCTGTTTCCCTGTCTTCTCACTGGTCAAAGGGCCCCACTTCCAGCTCCCTTTGGAAGTGCTCTAAGCTTTCTCTTTGCTTTTAAATAAGCTTTCTCTTTGTTATACTAAAGCTTGGAAGTGACTTTTGCTTTCTATTTCTTGCTCCAGTTTTACTTTCAATTTCTACCCACTTTTGCTTTTGATTCCTGCCTACCTCTGTTGAACTTTCTAGTTCTGCTGAGTAATTGAACCAGTTAACTGGGTTTGGGGAACAAGATTTCCCAAACGCCAATAGCCATTAATTTCCTCCATAAAGAAAAATTAAAAGTTCAAAACATTTAGCTAAGTGAGGAGAGACAAATCTGATGGCCTTGGAGACTAATTTTCCTTTTCTCCTTTTGGTATCTTAGCCAAGAGTTGGCTCAGCAGGACAGCAAGTGTTTTGACTAATGCAGTATTCTTGGGCTGTTCCATAGAATGTAGACCTTGGCCTTCAGAGTGCAAACTTTGGTCCTTAGAAAACATACTCCTTGGCATTGTTGCTAGGCTTCCAGAGCTCTCACTCCCCCCAACCCCCTATCTTTTTTTGAGACTGAGAGTCTCACTCTGGTGCCCTGGCTAGAAAGCAGTAGTGTCATCATAGCTCACTGTAGCCTTGAACTCCTGAGCTCAAGTGATCTTCCACCTCAACCTCCCAGAGTGCTAGGATCACAGGTATGAGTCATTAAGTCTGGCCTTAGAGATTTCTTGATTTATCTTTTATTATTTAGAGAAATTAGGTGTTTATCTTTATTAATTAGAGAAATTAGGTGGCCTTTCTTGGGCTAAGCCATATATATATAACATGGCATGAATGCTATGTATGCTTTCGTTTAAGTTTAAGGCAAGAGGTTACTTTCAGACTCTTAAGTATGAAAGATCAAATAGTTTTAGCACAATAACAGAGTTATGTGAAGATGTCATGTATAATGTGATTGACTCTTTGACTTAGGGCAATTTGGCCATAGTGGCAGCATGAAGTTTTGCTGCTGCTTCTGCTACTGCTACTATTGGCTATCACAAGGGCCACCATCATTACTACCACCACTAGGATTGCTATCGCTACATCTGTGTTTATTACTGTTACCAGTACTGCTGCTCCTCCTCTTCCTACTGACCAATGTCTATTGAAAACTTACAGTGTCAGGCACTGTTTTAAGTTCTTTCTAAGAATTTATTCTTTTTACTTTTCAACAACTCTAGGAGGTGGGTACTGTTATTATCACCATTTTACTGACTTCGGAGAGATCAAATAATTTGCTCAGCCACTCAGTGGATGGATAGTAGTTCACTGTATTGGTCTCAGGTAAAACTTATCTTTTTAAAAATTTATTTTTAGTATATATGTTTAAGATGTACAGCATTGTGTTTTGAGAAATATACACGTGTATACAGAAACACACACAGTGTGAAGTGGTTACTATAGGCCAGAAAATTAACCTGTCTGTCACCTGTCACAGTTCCCTCTTTTTTGTTATTGTAAGAGTACCCCAAATCTATTCTCTTAGCAAATTCTTCAACATAGAGTACAATATTTTGAACTACAGTCCTCCTGCTGTACACTAGACCCCTAGACTTATCCTGTATAACTGCAAGTTTGCTTCCTTTGCCTTATACCTCCTCATGTCTGCCTCCTGTTTCTGGTATCCATGGTTCTACTTTGTTTCTTTGTATTTGACTATTTTTTATATTCCACATATAAGTGGGATCATCTGGCATTTTCTTTCTGTCTGTGATATATTTCGTTCAGCATAATGTCTTCTAAGTTCATCCATAAAGGACATGTTGTAAATAGCTATATTTCCTTTATAAAGACCAAGTAATATTCCATTGTATATATGTGCCACAAAATTATCTTCTTAATTGAAATCGAAAGAGCTCAGGACATTTCACCCCAAATTATGACTCCTTAGTAAAAGGAGTATTTTGAATGAAAGGCTCTTAAAGATAAACAGGCCCTTGGAAGAGGCTTTCCCTGTATCTACATAAACCAGATTGACCTGATCAAAAGATCAAAGAGACAATTGGCTTCCCTTTCTTTCCCTGTTATCTCAATATATTGCAGGAAAGAAGATCCAGAACAACCAGGCCTGGCCGAAATTACTCTGAACACAATACCTCTCTCTCTCAGGTTAATTTACAAGTCAGTTTGTTTTCCCATTCATTTGTCCTCCTTAACACCATTTGTCACTCGTAAACAGAATTACCTGCATTCCTCATCTCCCCTCCCTTCGAGAAAGACAGGTATAAAAATATCAGAACTTCATAGGGCTATTGATTTAGCAGTCCATGATTCTCCCCCGGCACTTGGTAAATAAACTTTGTTCTTATTAATTTGTCTTAATTGTAAGTTGATCTTTTAGTGAACTTTCAAGGGAAAGGGCATCTTTTCTCTCATCCTTACAAAATACGGAGATTTTCCTTCAACATATGAGTAATTGGCAGTAAATATGTTACTTTCACATAGTGCTTAAGAATATCTGTCCAGGGCCGGGAGCAGTGGCTCATGCCTGTAATCTCAGCACTTTGGGAGGCCAAGTTGGGTGGACTGCCTGGGCTCAGGAGTTTGAGAACAGCCTGAGTAAGAGTGAGACTCCACCTCTAAAAATAGCCAGGTGCGGTGGGCGCCTGTAGTCCCAGCTACTTAGGAGGCTGAGGCAAGAGAATTGGGTAAGCCCAAGAGTCTAAGCCCGAGAGTGTGAGTTATGATACATGGCACTCTACTAAGGGTGGCAAAATGAGACTCTGTCTCAAAAACAAAAACAAAAACAAACAAACAAAAGAATATCTTCCAAAGAGAAAAGGAGGTTGAAGCTCACTTGCATTTTCATTTAATAAACTCATATTTTAAAGAGTAAGCACCACTTTTGATTTTTAGATTGGCTGCTTGCTCACGATTCTCTATCAGGCTAGAGTCACGCGGCATCTACTTTCTGTTTAGTCCATTGTGGATTCTCAGGTAACCGCTGCATTGGTCCCATTCCTAAGTGATGTTTTTTACATTTCCCTTGATTTTTCACATTTCTCTCTTTTTAAGCTTAAGCCCCATATTTATAACCATTAGCCTAAGCCTCCTGTCTAAAATGCAATTTAAAAAATTATTACACATGTAAATAGAAAACGAAGACTGCCACTAAAATCATAAAACCCAGAGTGTTTGGCATTCTGGTGTTACAGGAAGCCCCCTGCTATGGGAAGAAGTGTGTGTGGGACAACGCTTCAGTTCTGTTGTGGCGGGAGGTCGTTGAAATGGTTCATGGGGGCCAATGTTTCATTTACATGTAATCAAAAGAAAAACAAAAGCAAACGCTAAAATCAAAGCAAGCAAATGAACAAAAACAATCACTGTTTTGTTAGGTGACAACTTCATTAAAAACAAAAAGCCAGCTGTGTAGGTCTGCTCAGACTTGATGAATCACTGACTTCTGTGCTCTGTTCTGGCTCATAATTGAGCATGATCTGGTTTGGGTCTCACTGCCGGCCCTGTTGACTTTGGGGCAACTGCAACACCATGGGTTCTGTGATAGTTAGAAGCGCCAAGACTTTCATGTGCAATACCCCAAAATGTTTTAACTCTGCAGAATTTCATATGCACAGTTTAAATATGTGATGGGCTAACATGAGATAACAATATTCTGTTAGTTATGCTTATGTCTCAGGCCTCTTAAGAAGGCGAAACCCAAAGCATTTCCTTCTAAACTTCAAGTATGATCTCGGAAGGCAAGCCCTATCTTTATTTAACAGGAGCATTTAGAAAGCAGAATTAAACACAAGCTATCAGTTTATAGGAGAGATCGAGATGTTCTGGCTGGGAATAACAGACATACAAGATTGTGAATGATCTCATCTTAATAAGGAAACTTGTTTTGGTGTATTTTTCTCTGTGCATGAGCCCCTTGCCATCTGTCTACTTTACTAACATAGAACAGGATATGCTTGTGTGCTTGCTTTTTCTGTTACATGTGAGGAGAAAATTTTCATCTCATTTTAGCATACTTGGATCTTTCAGGGACTTCGCAGTTATAGTTGTCCCTGCCCTATTGTGTTTCTGAAGACTCAGGGGGTTGGAAGCTGAAGAGGGAGTCAGAAATGAAGTGAACTGGTGCTATGAAATTGTATTTTGATGTCAGTTGGCTACCGAACCCAACTAGTCGCATGCTTTGTTTCAAAAGTTGAGGAGAAGGTGAAAAAAATCATTCATTTTTGCAGACAAATGCGAAACAAACAGACAAACAAACAAACAAAAAATCTGGGCAAGAGAAGTCAAGAAAATTTGGAAAAAGAAGTGTGGAAAGCCAGGACCAGAACTGAGACCCCTTGCCAAAGTCTGCCTCTGGGCTGTGTTTCTTTTGTCCTCCAAAGTCAACATACTCCTTATCTTCTCCCCACTGGACCCTGCTCTTTGCTGAGAGGCTAAGAGGCTAAGTATTGGGTTGGCCATTGGTTCTTCATCTGCAACCTCATCAAGCTTGTCAAGCTGTGTCCTTTGGGGAAGATAACTCCTTTTTATGCTGTGCCCAGGTTCATAGTGGCAGCCCATGTGGTCCCAGAAGCTTGTGGGCGAGGCTTCACTAGTATTTCTTCCCAGCTGGTAACTGAATTTCTGTAGAGGCTCTTTAAAAATGATATGAGATTTTAGGTTTCTCTGCTGACAGAGCCAATGGAGGAAATGTTTTCAGAGCAGGGTCTTTCTCAGTAGCCTCAAGTTATTACAGAGGCCCCCGTCTTGAATATTAAGTGATGCTTGGAGAGTGCAGTGTCCAGTTGTCCAATCCACAGTAAAAAAGTCCCCCTTTCATTTCTCTCTTGCCCAGTTTCCAGGGTCTTCTGTCCTTCTTTATCCCATAAAGTATGGAAAAAAAAATCCCTTTGCTTTTTAGTATAGTTGGAGCCAACACTGACATTTTCAAAAACAACTTAATTAAGGAACTGAGGCTTATAAAAGAAAAACAAATGCAGAGTAACCTCCAGATCCTCTGAGGGCAGCCTTCCTATCACTACCTAACTAAAACAGAGCTGACACCAACCAGGAAACCTACAGGACCTGGCTCCTGTCCCCCACCTCATACCTAAGGAGAAAGCATTAGGACAAGTTCTTTGGATGTTTAGTTCCACAATGATGTGGGCAGACATGTGAAGTCCAGTGGGATCCCTTCCCCTTTCCAAAACTGTTTCTAGCATTTTCTCTGGACACAACCCCACATGGCATTTCCTGTAGCTATGAATTCCATTGAACTTCTTGTGCACACAGATACCCAGAACCTGACCTTGGGAGGAAAAGACATTTCTGTGGCCTCACTGCTTTCCAAAGGTTCCTCCCTGAATGTCTCAAATTAGCTTTCAGTTATGGTCCTTACTTGCCTCTGTATCTTGCTCCTGGTTGACTTCTCAATGCTCTGGTTGAAATGCTTTAAAAAGTTACTAATTGGGTGCACGTGGGCCTGGTCAGAGAAGCCAGAAGTATCCTTGGGATTTGGGGTTTAAATTTGAGTGGGAAAGGGCCCCCACTCTGGGGCAGGACCTACCTCTCAGAAAACTCTTCCAAAGCGGGATTGAAACAAAAGCAGTGCCAAGACTGTCTGTTGCCTACAGGAACTATGTTGTCCCAGGAAACACTTCCATTTATGATTAATGCTTGGAAATCAACAGATGACCTGATACCATTTTATGATGAAGATCCAAAGCCACTTTTGCCAGCAATAACTCCTTCTGTTATCCCTTCAACTACATTGCTGTCAGAAGGGGAACCAGAAGTTTGTAACCTCTTGGATGCAGACACTCTGCCATCTTCTTCAGAAAAAAGCCCATCTCTGTAGTGAAATGGGATTGTGATCAGTAAGGACTGTCAAAAACCAACACAATCCAGCACTGTGCAGTTGGATGATGAAAACCTGAAGACAACCACATGGGTATTAGCACTCTGTAAGAGCTGTGCCAGGACTGCGATTGGCTCCCACCCTGACCTCCATAAGAACTGTGCCGCTACTGCGATTGGCGCCCACCTGGACCTCAGTAAGAGCTGTGGTGCAACCCCCTACCCATGACCCATGCCTGCCGGGCCTCTGCATGCCCTGACCATGCTGCGCAACCCCGTGTCCTCCCTCCTGTACCCTCCCTGCCTCCACACCGGCCTGCTCATCTGGCTAGGGACTCTGGTAGCCACGTACCCTCCAGAGCCCTCCCTGCCTCTGCACGGAGCCCTTCTGCAGGCATGAGACTGCTGGAACCTTGGGCTCTCTGTGCCAAAGTCACTGGGCACCAGGCACTCCCAGAACCCTGTGCACCACCCCCTCCCTGTTGCTGGATCCGGGTGTGTCACACTCTGGAGCTGCTTCCACAACCAGAACTCCCTGGCTGGGGCAGCACCAGAGGAACTACACAGGGTCACTCCCTACAAAGATCCAGCAACAATAGAGTGATCTCGCTGGGGTCTAATCTTGGAGAGACACCTCGCTAACTGTTGAGGACAGCCAGAGGCAAAGGTGAAAAACAATCAGGAAGCAAAATCCACAGAAAAACTCTGGCAATATGAATAATCAGAGTAGATCAACTCCCCCAAGGATCAATGGGGGCAGACACAGCACAAGATCCCATGAACAAACAAATAGCTGAGATGTCAGAAATCAAATTCAGAATCTGGATAGCAAATAAGATCAAATTAGAATTCCAAGCAGTAACCCAAAATATATCTCAAGAATTCAACAAATTCAAAGACCAAATGACCAAAGATTTTGACACATCGAGAGAAGAAGTTGCATCCCTCAAAGATCTGAAAAACACAGTAGAATCCCTCAGTAACAGAATGGAGCAAGCAGAAGAAAGGATTTCTGATATTAAAGACAAAGCTTTCAAGCACTCCAAACTCTCAAAGAGGAAGAGAAATGGAGGTCAAAAACAGATCACTCTCTCAGAAAGCTCAGGGATAATTTGAAGAAAACCAATATTCATCTTATAGGGATCGTCAAAAGTGAGGAAGTGGCTTCACAAGGCACAGAGTCTCTTCTCCATGAGATTATGAAGGAGAACTTTCCAGATATGCCAAGAGATTCTGAAATTCAGATAGCAGACAGTTTCAGAACTCCAGCATGACTCAACCCAAATAAGACATCCCCTAGACACATTATAATCAATTTCACTAAAGTTAATATGAAGGAGAAAATTCTGAAAGCAGCCAGACAAAAGAAAACCATCACCTACAAGGGCAAGAATATTAGAATAACTGCAGATCTCTCTGCTGAAATCTTTCAAGCTAGAAGAGGATGGTCATCAACTTTTAATCTCCTAAAACAAAATAATTTTCAACCCAAGATCCTGTACCCAACTAAACTGAGCTTTATTTATGACAGAGAAATTAAATACTTCAATGACATTCACATGTTGAAGAAATTTGCCATAACTAAACCAGCTCTCCAGGATATTCTCAGACCTATCCTTCATAAAGACCAGCATAACCCTCCACCACAAAAGTAAACCCATCCAGAAAATTTTGATCAAATTCCAACTTCCACAGTCACAAAAGGATTAAAAATGTCCACTGGACTTTTGAAAGGCTGATCAATATTCTCAATTAATGTGAATGG
>CAUYPK010018946.1:0-34975 GCA_963574355.1 Loris lydekkerianus
TCATAATTGCTAAGTCATGGAAAAAGCCCAAGTGCCCATCGATCCACAAATGGATTAATAAATTGTGGTATATGTACACCATGGAATATTATACAGCCTTAAAGAAAGATGGAGACTTTACCTCTTTCATATTTACATGGATGGAGCTGGAACATATTTTTCTTAGTATAGTATCTCAAGAATGGAAGAAAAAGTATCCGATGTACTCAGCTCTACTATGACACTAATTTATGGCTTTCACATGAAAGCTATATCCCAGTTATAACCTAAGAATAAGGGGAAAGGGGAAAGGGAGGGGAGGGAGGAGGCAAGCGGAGGGAGGTGATTGGTGGGATTACACCTGTGGTGCATCTTACAAGGGTACATGTGAAACTTAGTAAATGTAGAATGTAAATGTCTTAACACAATAACTAAGAAAATGCCAGGAAAGCTATGTTAACCAGTGTGATGAAAATGTGTCAACCCATCTATAAAACCAGTGCATGGTGCCCCACGATCGCATTAATGTACACAGCTGTGATTTAATAAAAAAAAAAAAAAAAGTTCTTACTATTCTTGCAACTTCCCATTTTTTAAATTATTTACAATAAAATAGTAAAAACAAAATCGACTGTGTGATGACAACTTAATCACATCCATGTGGCAGAATATTGCACACATTCAAAAACCACATTTAGTATAATAAATGATATGACAAAATCTATTTTCTTAAGAAACCGGGATATAAAAGTATATGAGTAATCATCTTTTACCTATAAAAACATTTGCCTAGAGGGACAAAGACAGGAAGGAAATATAGAAAAGGTAAATTATCACAGAATGGTGACAATTCTAGGGGACTGTGGGAAGTTGGTGGTAGTTGTGTGTGTATATATGTATATACTACACACACACACACATATACATACATATTTGGTATTATTTACCAATGTCTCCACAGATCTGACTCTTTTAAGAGCAAAATGTTATTTTTTTAAAGGAAACCAAAGCAATGAATACATGAAGCCTTGACTGCAGGCGTTCTTTCCATTCTGGGGTACATTTTCCTGAGCCCAACTGTCAGAGTAGAAAACTTGTTTCCCAAAATTCAAAGCTTCTGTTCTTATACCTGATTCTTCTGGAAATTCTTTTCTCCCACTCGTATTCATCAATTCAGCTGTGAGAAACAAACCAGTTAAAGACTCTGCCCTTAGATCGGCTCTCAAGGTGCGTATTTGAGCACAGGCTGAGAACTGAGTTAGCTAATCTTCAAAGTGAATGCCCGCCATCCCATTCAACTATATAAAAAGCAATTTGTTTAGGGGGAGAAAAGCCATTTCAACATGAAAATTGGTTTCACGACAATATGCCTGATAAAAACAGCGCATAAAGGAACTGTTGGCAGGTCCACCTCCTGCCCCCATCCAAGGGCCCTCCCTCCGTCCCTCATTACGCTTTCTCTGAGACATGTCCCTATAATGGAAAATGAAGTCCTCGATGGGAAAACAGGTTGGAACATTTTTTTACTTCTGGAGTAGTGAACCAGGACTGTTCACACATTTTGTGAAAAACAAAACATTTAGTCATCCCACTCTTTCTACCTGGATGCTCTCCAAAGGTTCCAATGTTCAATCTCGAAAATTCACGCTGGAATCCACCTCCAGCAGCCAGAGTTGCACACCTAAGATCTCACATCTAACCACCTTTGGCTTCCTTCCCGCTGGCTCCCATTCATTCATTCAACAAGCCTGTATAGGGCTTGCAATGCTCCATTTTTTAAACTATCTACAATAAAATAGTAAAAAGAAAATAGACTTTGTGATGACAACTTAATCACATCCATGTGGCAGAATATTCCATGCCAGGCCAGAGCCTATTGCTCTAGGGCAGGGTCAAATCCCCTCCATGGTGTCCCAGCCTCTTCCCAAATTCCCTCTTCCCAGCCTCACATTCTATGCACCTGGTCACCCTGCCTCTCCACCCTCAACACTACACACTGTACACCCACTGCTGCCTGGACTGGGGACAGTCCTTTGAGACTATTGTGCTACTTTCTTCATTCCTCTTCTACAAATGACAAACACTTATTTATTCTTTAAGATTTACCGCAGAGTCAATCCTCCCACTAAGTCCTCAGAAAGGGAGAGAGGAGCCCCATCTCCCCTCCAGTCCTGCTGGAGTATTGCCCCAGAGTAGAGCAGAAGCCAAGGCCAGAGCCCACCTCAACCCTGCTGTCCTACAGAAGGGCCCCAACACTCTCAACACACACAGCTCTACCAGGGGGCCCACTCAGAGGAACAGTGAGAGTATTTCCTCCTCCCATTTATCAAAGGATGGCGGACAGTAGGAGAAACCCCCACGGGGATTACATCTCAGCTCTAGTGGGCAGGATGTGGTAAGTCTGGGCCTGGCTGGCTCTGTCTAGAGCCAGGGCCTGAGGCAATAAATGCCAACTAGCTCTTCTTCTTCTGTGACAGTATCCCAGCAAAAACACTATCTCTAGTAACTGCTCCTATAGATATTGGTCCACCATCTGCCTCCCCACACAGTGATTTTCAGTAGATGTCTGTTGAGTAGTGGAATGAATGAATGAACGGTGGGTGCAGCTCTAGTGGTCTAGAGCTGGCCCTGCACACAGATACTTGGTTGGCATCCGCAGGGCCCTGGAAATGCGTGGGTGTCTGAGGCAGCCTCCTGTCGGAGCTCAATGACTTACAGGACAGGCTAGAATGTGTCTCTGCCTCTCTCCACACAAGTAACACAGACACAGTGAGCAAAGGGGAGCGTGTGTGGGGCTGTGTACAGCCGTCCATCCCAGGGCATTGGGGCCTTGCTGGAAGGGCAGGCAGCCTCATTCTGAACTGCCTTAAAAGGAAGGGTAGACGGTACCAGCTTCCAGTGTGAACCATGGCAAACTGGGCTGTAGCTGCCCCATAGGCTGAGCATGAATTGGTGCTGTGTTGCCTGCCTGACCCAAGGCCTCAGTCACTGGCTCCAGTCTCTCTGCATCCTGAGAAGAATATAGAAAAGTTAATCTCCCTTTCCTTTCAGACTTGGGGAGGAGTTGGGGAAGACCCAGGATTAAAGCTTTGGCTACTTTAGGCACTGCTAGAAGAGCGAGGACAGACGATATCTATCTTTTGTTCAGCAAAAGATCTGAAGGAATCTTTTGCATAATGCAACATGGAGCCCAAACTTCAATTAGGTTGAGAGAGCCTAAATTATCTGAATACATGTGTCAAGGAGATTGAGTTATCAAACATTCTGTATGCTTTAGGAACGGATCCAGTGACTGGGACAGATATCTAAAGAAGACAGACAAGGTCCCTATTGTTACAAAACTTACGTTTTAATGGGTTAAGACAAAGCAGGAATAAAAATAAAAGCCTAAGTCCCCCCAACTGACCGAATAGACCCCCTTTTGGCCAAGAGCAAGCACTCCAGAGAAACCTTAAAAACTAAAATCCCAGCCATGAGAGGACGGGAGGTCGGACACTCCTTGTTATACCCCCTCCCTAGCTAGCCGCAGTCAGGCTTTCTTTAATAAGGGTTAAACAGAAAGCAGCCCTTTGGAAGGACTTGCTCCACTCCTAACTCAACCAGCCTTGTGAGTGTCTACTCCCTTTGTGGTTCTAACTGGCCAGCTTTCCTTCCTGGTGGGAGATCACCGAGTACGGAGTTGCTCTGTCCAGTCTACAGAGGCTGCATGCACAGTGAGGGCTTTTCCTGTCCTCTGCTTCACCTTCTGATGTTAGAGGGCTGAAAACTCCACCCTTGGAGCATGCTAATGCCACCACTTTTTGTACATGTGACCCACGAAGAGGCATGAAGTTCAACTGCAAGATGACCAGTGCCTGCACACTGCAACCCTTTCTGACAAATAAAGCTCTCCTTTCCACATTTGCAAACCTCATCAGTCATCAGCTGACAAAAAATGACTCACAAGTAAACAAGAAGATACTTTCAGCTGGTGGCAAGTGCCATAAAAATAAAATAAAGAGGCACCCTGCCGAGATGACCAGGAGGGTAAAAGTCTCTTCATAGAGGCAAACAGCAGTGCGGAAACCCAAATAGAAAAGTGAGCCAGCCACGTGGGATCTCGTGGGAAAGTGGCCCAGGCAGGGAACCTGCCAGTGCAGAGATCCCAACAGCATGAGCAGACACTGAGGGAACAGAGAGAACCGAGGTGGGGCTGAGAAGGGCTACTTGCAAGCCTCTCTACCAACCAGCTCTACGCTCCTGGGCAAGTTACTGCCTTCTTGTTGCCTCAATTTCTTCATCTGCAAAATGAGAATATTACTAACATCAGCCTTGTAGATTGTAAGGACTCAATGACATGAAACATATAACATATATGTCAGGAATATAGTAGAAACGCAATAAACACTAGCAAATATGATGACAACAATCATGACTACAAGATGATGTTATGAGCCTGCATTGTGAGGCTGGCATTCCCAGTGACAAAAGCACTGGGCACTATGCACCCAGCAGCCAGGCTGCCTGTCATCCTTGGTCTACACTGCCTCCTGGTCCCTGGCATCTTCCTGGTTGAATTTGCACAAGCTCATCACTGCCTATAAGAGAAGTCTACAGGCCATTTTCTAGGGCTGCCAAAACAAAGGACCATGGAAGTTTATGGTCTCACAGTTCTGGGGGCTGGAAGTCCAAGATCAAGGTGTCTACTGTGTTGTTCCTTCCAAGGGCCATGAGAGACAATCTGTCCCAGGCCTGTCCCCAGCTCCTGGTTTGCTGACAATCTTTGGCATTGCTCAGCTTGCAGATTCTGCTGTGATCTTCACATGATGCTCACCCTGTGTGTGTGTCTTTGTCCAAAGTTCCCCTTTTTATAAGGACACTGATTGTATTAAAATAGGGCCCTCCCTAATAGCCTCGTTTTACCTTGATAACCCCAAAAAAGACCCTACCTCCCCTATCTCCAAATAAGGTCATATTCTGAGGTGATAGTGATGAGGACACCAACATATCTTTTCTGAGGGACACAATTCTCACACCTCACACTCAGGGCTCTATGGCCAGTGCTGCCTCACACCTGCAGGCACTTGTCTAATGCCCTCCCTGCTCCCACATCCTGTGCTTAGCCACAGAACATTGTGAGTGTGCAGGCGCCTGAACCATGTGCCTGCCCAGCATATCCTTTCCAAGCCCAAAGCTGTGATGGGAAATTCACAAATCTCTGTCTCCCTTGTGGGGAGCTCAGTGTTCTCCATGGAGAAAAATAATGGGGGGGGAGGGGGGACGGGTGTCTCTGCTTTTGCCAAGGTGGTTGTGGCTTCAAGGCAGTCACCTTCACATCTGCCAGCATGTCTGTCAACATCCTATTTCCTATGAGAGCCTCGGTCTTCATAAAACTGGACCTTGCATGGTCCAAGAGAGTAACAAATAGAAGAGAACTTTCTAGGGTACTTCAGCTCATTCACTGTCCCATACACATCCAGTGGCTGATGACAGGGTTTGTTTGTTTGATACAACCTATCTACTTGCCAGGAACCACTCAGGGACCACAGGTCTCAGCAGCCCAGGAGCCCAGCATAGGGACAACACTGATAAATCCATGTTTATGGTCCTAGAAACAGAAATCTGAGTGCGTCCCAGACCAGGCATCCACATGTTGCTCTCTAGGAAGCAAGAGATCCCCAGGAAATCTAGATCATCAGGCTTCAACTCCCTGTCATCAGCCAGGGAGAGGGAGTGGGCAGGATAGTGATCTTTGCTAGTTTTTCTTACAGTTCTGAATGTGGCAGGAAGCATTTCCCAAGGTAGCGAAGGATCCCCCAGTCTGTCCATAAGCTGATTCCAGGTCTTTCCAAGCTGGGGAAGGTTATCTGAGGTCAGCTCACAGGGGAGAGGTACGGAAAGAACGAACAAGGCATTGTTTGTCCCCAAACTGTCCCTGGCCGCTTGAACAAATAAACCCAAATATGCTGCTGTTTTCTCAGTGTTTGAGTTATGTCCCATCATAGCTGATTATAAATCAAGATACCCACCAGAGCAAGATAAAACTTCAGTGTTCAAATTGGGCAACCAGCCTAACAGAAGCCAGTCACTTTCAAATCAGTCTCATATGGGGAATGTTAAGACTGGCACCTCTTGCTTACAGATCCAAATTCTGTTCCAAGAAGAATATTTAAGGATCTTCCTCTAACACTCTTGGGCTGCAGGGACCCCACACCTAATATATGGGCTGCTCCACTAGGAGGTATTTCCAGTGTTCCAACAGGAGAGGGCCTGTGTCACTCTGCCATGGAGGCACCTCTGAGGTGGAGATGGCAGCAAGAAGTGGTTGGCCTGCTGCCAATATTAGGTTTCTAGAACATAGTCAGAAAGATGCCCTTACATGGCAGGGAGATCTCTGCAGTGCTCTGGCCATTCATCACGGGCCACCAACTCGACAGCTCCTCCTGCTGGGCATTTGAAGGATGCTTGGAAGCACTCGGCCTGGTCTCATTCTGGGAGCAGGTCCTGGCTAACCCAGGCTTTGGTGCTCAGGATGCCCTTTCACAGGGAGTCTGGCTCTCTTGATCTGAGACTTTTCATGTTTCTAAGGCAGCCTGAACCACCAGCAATTCACATCCCACGCAGGGAAGTAGACATTGACCCAAAGTAACTCCTTTGTGAATTAGACACTAGTTTGGAGGTCACTGGGACTGGGTCCCACGAGATGCCGCCCTGGGATGGTGCTGGAAGCATCCTTTGATCTGTAAAGCATCAAGCTGGATCACAGAAGGATGTGACTAGGAAAACAGAAAATGGCTTTAACTCCTAAAAAGATGAAATAATAAACAAAAACAAGAAAAACTGACTCCTTTACTAAAGAAGGTAGTTTAAAAAAAAATTAGAAGTGTACATACTATAGGATTCCTAACACTTTGCCTACACTGTGTGAAACACCTTGCCCAAACTAACTTGGCCCAAGAAGCTATACCTTAATGCCCAATGCTTCAAAACACTCACTATATTAATTTCCAATGACTGTCCCAGAGGGAGTACACCCGCCATCAAAGACTGCCCAAATGAGCCCATGAAAACCCCTCAAATTCTCCCAACCTAGCCTCTGCAGCCCAGATTACAGAAGCAAGAGGCAAGCTTGGGCCCACCTCATCAGAACCTAGGCCACAAAGCTTAGCTAATGCCCCACAGTGATAGGCCCGAAGACTCCATCACTGTCTCTGTATCTAGAAGCCAGCTGAGAGCCAGGCTGCAGGGACAACACCCACTGGTCCCCTTTTTACCACTGTGGGGACCTGCAGGCAGAGTTTGGTGCAGCTTACGCCAGGCATTAGGCTATTTGCACACAAGCCTACCTGGGGCAAAGTGTTCTCTCTGTGTCATGATCTCCTCACTCTGAGGGATAGATCACCCCTGGTGAGTGTGCTCCAGAGCCACAAATTCCTTCTAAAGCTTGGTTAGGAGGATGGAGCTGAACAGCAGCACCTCACTGGCCACCCTGGCCCTGCTCTAACATCTGGGGCCTGCAAGCCTCAGAGATACAGGCTTCAAATCACAAAGCATTTAATGAGGGTCCAGGCTGGGTGCAGAGAGGATGCCAGGATTATGGAGACAAGACCTCTGTCTACAGAGAGCAGTGATTACCTTGGACTAGCCAGATGTTTATAAAATGACACGAACACCAGTCAAACTGAAGGAAGTGTGAAATAAAATACTAATTTGTTAATATATACTGGCAGACTGCACAAACAAATGAGTTGAGCCCTAGTGGGAGAGTCTGACTGACGATAGACAACTAATGGGCAGAGCTTCTTCATTCGTTCTTTGACCCATTTGGCAAACATTGTTGAACACATTGCATGGCAAGTCTGTGTACAACAAAGACATGCAAAGATGAGTGAGACCAAAACTCCCGATCTAGGAAGACAGACAAAGACAAAAAAGTCAATTTAGGGTGATGAGAGCAGCAGTAAACATACGCAACAATTGTAAAGATGTAAAAAAGGGAGTGATGAGCTCTGGAGGGCCTAAATTTTCATTTATTCAGTCAGCCAATCACTTAGCAAATATTTATCTTTGAGCCCCAGGCATATCAGGCTCTGTTACATACTGAGGATACAACAGGACAGGACCAACACAATCGCTGACCACACAGAGGCTAAGCGACCACCTCCCTACACTGACCACCTCCTTAAGATGACTTCATTTTCATAGACTGGACATGCGCCACATGTACATGTCAGTACAGCAGGCCTGGTTCCTTACGTTGACCACCTCCGTTATGTTGACCAATCTGATACATTCCCTTAGGTGGTCAACTTACAGAGGTCCTTCTGTCTATAAAATGTCCAGAATAGGCACACCCATAGAGATGGAAGCAGATTAGTAGTTGCCTAGGCTGGGGTGGGGTAGAGGAATTGGCACCCAACTGCTAATGGGTGTGCATTTGGGGGTGTCATGAAAATGTTCTAAAACTGATCCCAACAAAGACTGCACAACTATGTGATTATATTAAAATCAATTAAATGGAACTGTACACTTTAAATAGTGAATTGTATGGTATGTGTATTATAAGTAAAGCTGATTTTTATGAAAATCATCATGATTGAGAAACACAATTAAGCATTTACAACAGCATGGGATGACACCTCTGACAGAGAAGTCCAGGGTTCTATTGGGGGAGAGGGACTCAGGGCTTCCAACAACATCGAGTGAGAGAAAGGTCTGGAAGATTTCCCGGAGGAGGTGACATTTCAACTGAAATGTGCTTCCAGAGAAGGACTTAATCAGGCAAAGTGAGAAGCTAAAACAGTCTGAGGCAAACATAGGGAAGAAAACACATGGTCTATTTGAATAACGGAAGAAAGTTCCAGAAAGCTGGAGAAGAGCAGAGGAAAGAGTAGAGAGGAGGGAGAAGTAGAAATACAGGCACAGACCATTTCACGAAGGGGCTTCCAATTTCCAGAAGATGTGAATTCATCTTAGAAGCAAAAGGAATCCATTTAAGGATTTTAAGAAGGGACTGACAGAATCAGATTTGCAGTTCAGTCACTTAGCCAACCAAGACACATTTAGTGAGAACCTTGGATGTGGGAGGCCCTGCTCTAGGGGATAAAACGTGAGTAGCACAGAAAAAGTCTCTTCCCTCATGTAGTTTACATTATTATGAGAGATGTTGACAATAAACAACTAAGCATATAATTAACAAGATCATTACCCACTTTGGAAAGACCCTTCTGGCAGGAGCAATATGGAAAGAAGGGACTGAACAAGAGCAAGACTAGAAACAAAGAGAAAGAGAAGGAGGCTCTGGTCACAGTCCAGGCAAGAGATACGTGTGCATTTGGAAGACCTTATTTAATGCCTCTCCCAAAACACTGCCTCCCTAATACACCCCTCCATCCCAACCTTCATCCTAGCCAGCAGCAGAATCTGCCTTCCACTATTCCAGCAGAGATACCAGAAACTCACTTTCCCGGCCTTCTTTGGCTAGGTCACAAAGAACTTGATCATGGTCACTGGGACCTGAGAGTAAAGCTGCAGAGAGACTTCTTAGGAAGGTTTTTCTCCTTAAAAAGTGACACACCAATACATGCTTCTTCTTATTTGCTTACTGTGGTTGTGTCTGCGACTGATGCCAAGAACTGTTACAGGCATCTTGTGGCTCAAAGGGGTACCCACTGCCGATGCAGTACGGGTAATGGAATGGATAGTTTGAAAGCACCTAAGTCCTGATGCCATTTTTGACTCACTAAATTAGCCCTGATACTGCCCTAGCTCTTGCTTCTGTGTGAGACTTAAAAAGAAACAAAAGCCTCTTACAGGTGAAGCTGCTTTTTGTTGGGTATTCTATTTATTGCAACTAAAAACAGCTTCGATGAATTGATGTGCAAAGGGAAGACACTGGCAGTAGAGATTTAAAGAGGTGGGTAGGTGGAAAAAATACGTAGGAGGAAGAATTGACAGGTGATTGTCACTGGAGGTGAGAGAGACCCATGTCTCTGAAGTCTGTGACCACCAGCTCGACAGGTAGACTGTCAATCACTGTGTCAGGAAACACAAGAAGAAGAGCACATGCGGATAATTTGGAGGTTCCCTTGAGATTTACAAGTGAAAGCAGGTGAGAATGGACAGACCAAAAATGGGCTGGTCTGCGCAACCAACCCAAATACAATTGGCATTCTCCACTCCTGTCAGCCTACACTGTAAATTACAGGGACAAAGGGAACAGTGCAGCTCTTTTATTGGTGCTAGCAAGAGATGAAGCCAGCATAAAATTTCACTCCCTTCTGAGATCTCATGATGGACACAGCAAAGAGGGAGCATCCGTCTTAATCGTCGGCATGAAAAAGAACTTTATTCTCATACAACACTATAGAAAGCCTGTTAATATTTAGCAGTTGTACAATATGGACATTTCTGGATAAATTTCACCCCTGATAAATAATAAAATAGGTTCATGGATCCCAAGACACTGCTAAAAGGGTTACATCTTCTTTCCCTTCAGCCCGAGATCCCGAGGGCTGGGAGGAACCTGCTGGTAAGCAGCACTGTGGTTAGGCTGAACCCATACCCGTTTGTAACATGCTCCTTCGTAGTCCCACATCACAGAGCCAAGAGAAATAAACTACTCACTCTCTCAGCCTGCTTTTCATCTAGGGGTAACTAGGGAACCAGGCTTGGTCAATGAACCTTAACCAAGTTAAACAGAAGCTGAAACGGTGCTTCTAGCATAGATTTTGCTTTTTTGATAAAAAGGGCAGACAAAACTGGGCCTCCCAATTTCCCTTCCCCTTCCCTCCCTCCCCCTCTCTCCAGAATCAGATCACCATGTGTAGAGCTGCAAGAGCCATCTTGTGACCACGAGGAGAAAAGCAAATAAATAAAAACAAACAACATAAGGAGGCTGATGCAGAAGGATGAAAAGGGGCTTGAATGGTGTAACTGTGGAGTTGAACACACATTAATGACTTTCTGCCCTCAGATTTCTCATGTAAGACAAAAACATCCTATTTCCTTAAGATTCTAGTTTTTGCCTACAGCTAAACATATCCTAAATTATCCAGAATTTGGTGGCTGGAGGTAACAAATCCTAAAATGTGGAACTGGCTGAATGAGGGAGGTAAACTGGTGGGCAGAGAAAGTGCAGCTATTCGGAGCTAAAAAGCTGATGATCTTTGAGGGAGGCTGAGAGAATTGCTTGAGTCCAAGAGTTTTAGGGTGCTATAACCTGTGGCACCATAGCACTCGGCAAAGGGTGACAAATTGAGACTCTGCCTCAATTAAAAAAAAAAAAAAAAGTTGATGATCTTTGTAACATTGCAGAGACAAAATAGGAGCTGAATACTCACACACACATATATCTATAATTCAGGATCTACGTATGAGTTGGTTCCTTGAAATTTTCATCAAAGTTCTATAAGAGAGAGACAAACTTCAACTAGAGGTAGTTGATCTCATAGCAGAGAAAGAAAAAATAACAAATCTCTGCAATTAGTGGCTCTCTCTACCTTCATCTTGGAAATAAAGTACACTGAGAGTCACATAATACCTTGCCTTGAGTTTTAAAAAACCAATTTCTGTGCCCTAAACTAAATACACAAAAGTAATTGGCAGGAAGTACTGGTTCTAGTAATGACAGAACAGCTATTATCACACAAACCTTCCCACAGATAACATAAATTCTAAACAAAATAAGGAAAATAAATATTTGAAGGCATAGTATGGTGACCAAAAGCAGGCAGAAACTGGAGGAATTAGACTGTGGGGGTAAAAAAAGATAAAAGGAGATATACATGTTTATATACTTAGGGCACTCCTGAATCTGTATGAGTCAGGGTGGTTAAAACTTAAAAATAACCTAAAGTCTTAATAGACTGATGTGTCAGAGATAAAGTTTAAGGCTTCCAAGAAGGTTGAAAGTAGAAGGGAAATATCCCAGAAAGGAGAGAGCTCTAGACGGCAACATCTCTTAAACCAGGCACAGGAGAGACTCTATGGAGCACAAGAGAACACAATTGCTGGAATGCTGAAAGACCTAAGAAGAAATTTCAGCTGCTACTCTCCATGGGGAAAGAGGAGACAGAGTTTAGAGTTTAAGCCCTGTCAAATTATAGGCATTGGTAAAAAGATTGAAATTTCCATTGAAACTCTAGAAGTGCTATTCCTATGATATAAAATCTAAATCCTAAAACTAAGGGATTCACCCTGGAATTAAGGACAAAAACAAAAAAGGAATCTGATAAAAGATCATGAAAGCAAACTTCTATAAATTCAAGGTGACCAGATAGCAATTTAACGGCCTATAAGAATAAAAATAACATTATTAAAGGAAAAGAATATAATTTAAAGTTTTTACAAGGCATTATCCATGTATCCAATGTACAACTACAAAAAAAAAAAAAAATTATTTACATAGTAAATGCAAAGAAACAAAAAATACATGACAACATTAGTAAACAGGAGAGATAATGGAATAACAGATTCAATGGAAGAGGTACTTAATAAAAACAGACTTCAAGATGATACAGATATTGGAATGGCAAATAAGCACCTGAAAACTGTAATTATAATTAAGTTCAGAGACTCAATAGAAAATATGTTTTAGTGAGTGACCTCTGCAAAGAAACAAAAACTATTAACTAAATAAACTAAACAATTAAGTAACTAAATAAAAATAACTAAATAAATAAACTAAATAAAGATTCTAGAACTAAACAATGTGATATTAATAACAAAATTTTCACTGGACAGGTGTAACAAGTTTAGTGATGGCATAAGAATCTGAATTCAAAGACAAATCAATACAAATCATTCAATCTAAAGAAAAGAAAGGAAAAGATACAGAAAAAATAGTGACAGAGCCTGAATGACCTGTGAGACAATATGAGATTTAACATACATGCAATTGAAACTCAAAAAGCACAAAGAAGAAGAAATATTTGAACATATGATAAATGAAAATATCCCAACCTTCCAGAAAAGACTAATTAATCCAAGATCAAAATACTGCAAACAAGGTAATGAAAGTGAAAATGAAAAAGGAAAAAAATAACGTCATGAAAGTAAAAGATCAAGAAAGAAAATATCTTAGACATTTCAAAGACAGAAAAGGATTATATCACTGCATGTAGAAGAACAAAGAAAAGAATTACCACTGATTTCTTAATTTTTCAAAAATGGAGGAAATAAAATGAAACACTGAGAAAGTTCTAAAAGAAAAATAACCTAAACAATTGTTAACCCAGAATTCTATATCTTTTGAAACCATCTTTCCAAAACAGAGGCAAAAAGAAGACATTTTCAGATAAAAGAAGGCTGGAAGAATTTGTCTCCTGCAGCTCTAAACAGAAATGACACCAGATGGAAAGTCAATCAATAGGAAAAAAATTAATAGCACAGGAAATAATAAGTCTGTGAGTAAATATAAAAGATTACTCTTTCCTTAAGGTTTTAAAAGATTGCTTACTGCTTAATGAAAATTTTATAAAGTTTACTATCAGGGAGTTTATAACATGGAGGTGCAAAATACATGACAACATTACAAACAGGAGAGATAAAATGTAATTATGCAGGTTTCTAATAGTTTATATGAAATATAATCACATTAAATCTAAGTAAACTTTAAATACAGGATGTATATTGAGATCCCTAGAGCAACCCACCCACACACAGGAATGAAAATAGTATAGCTAAAAATGTAATAAAAGAATTAAAGTCAAATATAAAATATAAAATCAATTAAGCTGGAACAATGCAAGGAGAAACAGAAAAGGAGAGTACATATGGATCAACTAGAAGGCAAATAGCAAAAAGGTAGAAATAAAACCAACTATACCATAATTACATTTTATGTAAGTGAAGTACACATTACAATTACAAAGGCCTCTGCCAATAATTTTTTATTTTCAAATCAAATAAAATGGCAAGACTCAATCAGATGCTTTCTACAAGATACACCACTTTAAATATAAAGACTTGCGTAGAAGTAAAGTAAGAAAGGATAAAGATACAAACAATAAGAATAAAAAGGTGGTTGTGTCCACTTGCCTACAGACCAGGGAATCTGGCAGCAGGCCCACCTGCCTATAGACCCTACCTATGGACCCTGCCAGTTGGCCTACCCAAAATCTCTGGCTGGGCTGCTTGATGAAGGGCTTTTTCTGCTAAAGCAAGTCTGTGAAGACTGGAAGACTTTATTGCTTCTTCAAATGTACAAATACCAACACCAGGCTTTAGCAAGACCATAAGGAATCAGGAAAAATGACACCAAATGAGAGGCAAAATAAACCTCTAGAAAATCTACAAACTACCTGACAAAAAATTCAAAGTAATCATCTTAAAGAAGCTTAGTGAGCTACAAGAGAAAGCAGATAGACAACAAAAGATAATCAATAAAACAATAAATGAACAAAATGAAAAGTTGAACAAAGAGATAGAAACCCTTAAAAGAAACCAAATAGAAATTCTGGAGCTGAAGAATAAATTAGCAAATTAGAATATTTTCGAGCCTTAATAGCAGATTCAACCAAACAGAAGAAGGAAATTAACAAAGTTGAAGATAAGTTATTTGAAAGTATCCAGTCAAAAGAATAAAAATAAAAAATAATAAAAATGAATGAAGAAGTAATTTTTTTTTCTTATTTGTTTGAGTTCTTTCTGGATTCTTAATATTAATCCTTGTCAGATGCATTTTATGAATATTTTCTCCCATTCTGTACACTGTCTGGTTATTCTATTAATTATTTTCTTTACTGTGCAGGAACTTTTTAGTTTAAGTCCCATTTATTTATTTTTGGTGTTGCTATATTTGCTTTTAAGGTCTTAGTCATAAATTCCTTGCCTACGCAAATGTCCAGAAGGGATTTCCCTGCATTTATTTCTAGAATTTTTATGATTTCAGGTTTCATATTTAAGTCTTGAATGCATCTTGAGTTAACTATAGTACCATTTGTAATCGCAAAGATGTAGAATCAACCTAAAGGCCCATCAAATGATTAATGGATAAAGAAAATATGGTATAGCACATTATGGAGTACTACACAGCCACATACAGCAACTTGGATGAAACTGAAGACCAGTATCTTAAGTGAAGTATCTAAAAAATGGAAAAACAAATACCACGTTTTTCATAAGTGAGAGCTAGATGAATATATTTGGACATAAAGTGATATAATGGACATTGGAAACAAATAAGTGAGTAGGTGGGAATGAGGGATAAAAATTACCTACCAGGTATAACACACACTATTCTGGTAACAGATACATTAAAAGCCCGGAATCCAGCATTATGCAATTCGTTCATGTAACAAAAAACACTTGTAACCCCTGAATATATTGAAATAATTACACACACACACAAAAAAAAAACACACATGCACACACATACACATATGTATATTAAAGCCTACAGAACTTGTGGCACAACATAGAGCAAACAAATACATGTACTATGGAGTCTTAGAAGAAGCACAGAAGGTAAAAGGAGAAGAAACTTAAAGAAATAATGGCGGAAATCATCCCAAATATGGGGAGGGAATTAGACATCCAAATTCATGAAACCAAAACAACTCCAAAGATGTTGAATAAACAAGTCCACACCAGGTCACATTATAATTAAATCACTGAAAGTCAAAGACAAAGAGAGAAATGTGGAAGAAGCAAGAGAAAAGTCCCTGATCACATACAAGGGAATATCCATAAGATTACCAGAAGATTTTTCACCCAGTATCTTGTATGCCAGGCAAGTATGGGATGATACATTCAAACTGCTGCTATAAATAACTTGTGATCAAGAATAATACATCCAACAAAACTCTTCCTTTCAAAATGGAAGAGAAACAAAGACTGTTCCAGACAAACAAAAACTGAGGGAGTTCACAACCACTAGACCTAGCTCAGAAAAAGTGCTAAAGGGAGTTCTTCAAGTTCAAACAAAAGGTGCTAAACAGCAACATGAAAGCACACGAAAGTATAAATCTCACTGATTAAAGATAAACATAAAGACAAATACAGAATACTGTAATGATGGTACATGAAGCACTTTTAAATAGTATAAAAGTTAAAACACAAAAAGATGAGGAATAACACACAATTTGATGAAGAATATAAAAAGAAGTAAATTCTGACCTCACTAACAAAGTGAGGGGAGTAAAAATACATAGCTTATGTACGGGATTAAAGTTAATTTGTCATCTTAAATTACAAGAAGTTGTATGCAAACCATATGGCAACCACAAAGAAAAAAACTATAGCAAATAAGAAAAATATACTTAAGGGAAAATTACAGTAAATTACTACAAAAAAATCATCACATCACAAGGGAAGATAACAAGAAAGAAAGAACAAAAGATGTACAAAATAGAAAACAATTAACAAAAAGACAATAGCAAATCCTTGTCTCTCAATAATTACTTTAAGTGAAAATGGATCAAACTCACCAATTTAAAGAAAAAGAGTGCGTGAATCATTGCAGGAAAAAATATATGACCATCTGCTATCTATAAGAGACTCTTTCTCCCTTCCCTTCTCTCTTCTACCATACCCTTCCCCCCTTCTCTACCATACAATACCATCCCTTTCTCTCTCTCTCCCTCCCTCCCTCCTTCCTTTGTTCTATTCTGGAGATAGAAAACCCAAAGAACCAATTTTTAAAAATGAGTAAAGAACTTGAATAAACATTTCTCCAAAGAAGACATACAAATAGCCAACAGTTATACAAAAAAAAAAAAAATGTGCTCAACATCACTGATCAACCAGAAAACGCAAATCAAGACTACAAAGAGATGTCACCTCAGGACTGTCAGAATGGCTTTTATTAAAAAAGAAAGTGTTGACAAGGATGTAGAGAAAAGGGAACCCTCCTACATTCTTGGTGGGAATTCAGCTACTATAGAAAATAGTATGGAGGTTCCTCAAAAAATTGAAAATAGAACTACCATATGATATCACAATCCCATTTCTGGGTATATATCCAAAGAAACTGAAATTAGGAACTTGAAAAAATATCTGTACTCCCATGTTCCCTGAAGCATTATTCACAACAGCCAAGACATGGAAGCAGGCTAAGTGTCCATCAGTGCTTGAATGGATAAAGAAAATAGGGTATATACATAATGGAATATTATCCAACTTTAAAAATAAGGAAGGAAATCCCACCATTTATGATAGTGTGGTTGAACCTGGAGGATAATGTGCTAAGTGAAATAAGACGAACAACAAATCTCCATGACACAAGGAACCCAAAATAGTTAAACTTGAAGCAGAGGGGAGAATGGTGGTTGCTAGGGGCTTCACAGGAGGGAAATGAGGGAGGTAAAGGATACAAAGTTTTAGTCACCCAAGGGGAGTAAGGCCTAGAGATCTACTGTACAGCATAGTAAGTGGTGGTAACAACACTATTGTATACCCAAATTTTTGCTAGAAGAGTAAATCTTATGGTAAGTGTTCTTATTATATATAATAATAATGAAGAATACAGAAGAAAACTTTTGGAAGTAATAGACTGTGGTGATGGTTTCATGGTTATATACTTACCTCTCAGCTCATCAAGTTGTACACATGAAATATACACATAGCTTTTTATATGCCAATCATGCCTCAATAATGTGGCTTTTTAAAAAGCTGATGTGGTTATATTAAAATCAGAGAAAGGTTGACTTTAAAATAAGGTGTATTACCAAATGTAAAAAAGGACATTTATAATGCTAAAAACATCAATTCAAAAAGTCACAACAACACTAAATGTATATGAACCTAATAGCAAAGTTTCAAAAAACATGAGGCATGCCATCTGTACTGTGCAGGCTTTTAAAGGGGTATTTTGGTAGGAAACAGAGAAAGAAGTCCTAGAGAGGAATCCATTAGCCATTATAATGCCCTTTTGTGCTCCTTGGTGCATGACTCAAAGACCAAATCCTTCTAACCACCTGTGGCCACTGCTGTAGAGCCCCATGTAGAACAGGGAAAACTCAAATAATAATAGACCTTCATTTCACTGTGAGTTAACTTGAAGGCTATGCTTCTATTTGGACTAAAGGTCACAGACATGGCTTTTCTTCTGCCTTAATGAATGGTGAATTAGTCAGACACCTTTCAGACAGAAATGATAGAAACCTAACTCTATCAAGCTTAAACAACACAGAGGACATATTGCCTGTGCAACTGAGAAGCTCAAAGAGTGAATCCTCAGATAGGACTGTCTCAAGGTGCTAAGTGATGCTGTTAGGAATTAGTTTCTCCCCACTTCTCAGCTCAGGTTTTTTTTGTTGTTGGGTAATATTCAAGCAAATTCTCATCAGGTTTAATCCTCTTGCACTAGGTTTCTATTTCTCTTGCTTAGCAGCTTTAGTTTGAAGGAAGTTTCTATTACTCATTCATACCAAGAAAAGTCTGGAAAAGAGTATCTTTGGCCTGAAAGGTCTGGTTTTTGGTCACCTTCCTTCTGACACAATATTTCTTACCAAGGGAAATGCTGTAGCCTCACTGGCAGACCAGAGCCACCTGTCCCCTTGGGATCTGAAGTGTGGGAACCACTCTACTGTAAAGATATAGATTGTAAGAAAAGGTAAAGGAACATAAATGTGATGTTCCTAGAAGAAAATCACATTTACCATGCTGAAACCAGAGATGCCCACTCAGAGATGGGAGGCTGACAGATCTTCCAGAATTTAGCAATTTGGAAAAATACTTAGCCCCATTTGATTCTAGTGTGAAAGAGACCCTTTCTCTGCTCAGCCCTCCTTCTGCAAATTCTCTGAGGAGTGTGGAAGAGTTCCATCTAAATCTACTAGAGTTATCACTTATCTTTTCAGGAGACAAGTTAGGTTCTAGGTGACTGGAAAGGGCCATTTAGGAGTTTGTGGTCATAGTCAAGAAACAAAGAGGCCCAGCGTGATGGCTCACACCTGTAATCCTAACACTCTGGAAGGCAGAGATGGGTGGATTTCTTGAGCTCCGGAGTTCAAGACCAGCCTAAGCAAGAGCAAGACGCTCTCTCTACTAAAAATAGGAAGAAAAAAAAAAAAAGAAAGAAAGAAAGAACTAGCTGGGCATCATGGCAGGTGCCTGTAGTCCCAGCTACTTGGGAGGCTGAGACAAGAGGATTGCTTGAACCCAAGAGATCGAGGTTGCTGTAAGCTATGATGCCAGGGCACTTTACTCAGGGCATAAAATAGGACTCTGTCTCTCAAAAAAAAAAAAAAAAAAAAAAAAAGGAAAAGAAACAAACAGCTGGCAAGTGTGATACAACCTCAGTTGTATAGGACATAGGATCTGGAAGAGTCAGGAATGACCCAAATACCAGTGGTATATTCAGAAGAATCAGCAAGAAAAAGAAATGCTGAACAGAAAGGCTAATTTGATTTCTCAATAATCAACATGTATTTGAGAAGTATAATAGTAATACTGATAATAACAAACAGATAACATGCATTGAGAGCTTAGCAACTAACATATCTAACCTAAATAAGGAATTGAGCTCCGAGGTAAACATCGATGTGGCACCAGTGAACTATTAGAGTCAGGAAGCATTAGGACAGCAGGTGTTATCATAGTTAAGATCTGAAGGATAGGTAAGAGGTAGTGTAAAGGAAGTTTGATCTAGAAAGTGAATACAGTATTTATAAAGTTCTTGTGGTATGTCTGAGAAAGTAATGATCAAGAAAGAGTAATTGTTGGTGGCTGAAGTACCACATGAGAAGGGCAAAAAGAAAAAAGAGAAGGGTCAAAGAAGTTCAGAAGTTTAGAAGGCCAGAAAATACATTAATTAACTGTACTGAATTTGGACTGCCTTGGACTCCCAGGGTTGATCAAAGCAAGACATAGGTATGCCTCTGCTGCTGGGTGCAGCTAATGAGAAGTTAGTGTTAGGATCTACTCATCAAATATTTTGTCCTATTGCTATGTACATTCAGATGTTATGAATGAGATTCACTCTTAAGAAAATATTGCACTGAACAAACTTGACCATCATTCCACATTCAGCAAAATAGCAAGATGCTTGTCCTTGATATTAATCATGCAATAGGTTAATTGATGTATCCTATACCATGAGTACCTAACATTGGTATTTCCTAAATCTAGCACCAACATATCACAAGCTCAATAAATGTTTGTTAAATGCATGTTATGGACAGATGAGAATTAAATGCCTTTTATTTGGTATTAAAGCAGATCTGGGAACTACCTACTTATTTTGCATTTGTCTCTCAGAGGAATGCCTTTCTTCCATCCAAGTACTGAATGGCTCTATAAGAAAAAGCTATTGTATCTGCTATCTTGGACAGCTTCTTAAGAATCCCAAAGAAAAATCCCACTCAACTCTCAGTATCAGTGATAAAGAATCCCTCTTAAAAATATTTTCAATCAAATAAAATTATCAATCTTAAAAAAAAAAAGGCATGAAGTAAGAATTAACAGAACTAAAGAGAAGAATAGATAAACACACAATCACTATTGGAGATTTTAACACCCCTCTCAGGAATTCGTGGGAAATAGAGAAGAAGGAAGGAAGGGAGGGGGGAAGAAAGGAAAGAAGAAAGGACATCAATTCAATATCATTAGCCATCATGGAAATGCAAATTAAAATCACAATGGGATTTCAGTATATGCTTGCTGGATTGGCTCCAATTAAAAAGACAGATAACGTGGCCAAACATGATGGCTCACACCTGTAAGCCTAGTACTCCAGGGGACTGATGTGGGAGGATCCCTTGAGCTCAGGAGTTCAAGACCAGCCTGAGCAAGAATGAGACGCCGTCTCTACTAAAAATAGGAAAATTAGCAAGGCATCCTAGTGGGTGCCTATAGTCCCAACTATGTGGGAGGCTGAGGCAGACAGATCACTTGAACTCTGGAGTCTGAAGTTATTAGGAGCTAAACTAATGCCATAGCAGTCTAGCCTAGGCAACAGGATGAAACTGTCTCAAACAAAAACCAAGACAGATAACACCAAGTGCTGATGAGAATGTGGAACAACCAGACCGCTCATAATAGTTGGTGAAGGTCCAAAATGGAACAGCTATTTTTGGGAAATGTTTCTCGTAAATATCAAACATATACTTATTCAGAAATTTTATCCCTGAGTATTTACCTGCGAGAAACAAGAATATATACCCACAAAATACAAAACAAACAAGACTGTACAAAAACGTTCAAAGCCATTTCCTTCTTAAGAGGTCCAAACTAAAAGCATAGACTGCCTATCATCAGAATACCAAAGAAAGAAAATACAATATATTCATACAATGGAATAACTTGTGTATTAAAAAAAAAAAGAATACTAATGCACATAACAGCATGGTTGGATCTTACAGACACCATGCTGAATGAATAAAGAGCGCATTATTGTAGGATTCCATTTCTACGAAATACAAAGGCAAAGGTAGTCTATCTACAATGATAGAAAGTGGAAAAGTGTTTGACTATAGAAGGTGAGAACTGCACAGAAAGGGAGACTGATGGAACCTTCTGGGATGACAGAAATGTTTTAGCACAATAGTCAGCAAACTATGGCCCATGGGCCAAATCCAGTCCACCTATTATTTTTGTAAATAAAGTTTTATGGTAACACAGCCATGCTCGCTTTGTTACATAATCTCTGTGGCTGCTTTTGAGCTACAACAGCAGAGTTAAGTAGTTGCAACAGCAGCTGTATGGCCCACACATCCTAAAATATTTTTGTGAGGACGTTTTTTGCTTATCTGTGGTGTCAGATATCACAAAAAGTATCCATGGATTTTTTTTTTTTTTTTTTTTTGCTAATCAGCTTTCCTTAGTGTTTGTGTATTTACTGTGTATCCCAGGACAACTCTTATTTTACCAATGTGAGGTAGAAAAGAAAAAAGATCGAACACCCCTGATCTAACCTTTTACAGAAAAAAAAAAAAAGTGTTGATTCCTTGATCCCTGTTCCAATATATAACATATTATATGGTATTAACATAGTTACATGGGTAAATACATTTATATGATATGAAGGGTACTTCGGAATGTGACCTTTTTGAAACAGGAACATTCCAGATGTATTACAATTAGTTAAGATGGTATTGTAGTGGAGTAGAATAAATCCCTAATCCAGTGTAACTGGTACCCTCATGAGAAGATGCCCATGTGAAGACAGAGACACACAGGGAGAATGTCATGTGACCAGGAAGGTAGAAACCGGAGCCATATAATTGCAGGTCAAGGAATGCCAAAGATTATAGGAAACCACCAGAAGCTGCAACGAGGAAAAGAAGGATTCCCCATTACAGGTTTCAGAGGGACAAGGCCGAAATAATATCTGGTTCCAGGCATCTAGCCTCCAGACCGAGACAATCGATTCCTGTTGTTTTAACCCACCCAGTTTATAGTACTTCGTTATGGCAGCCCAGCAAACTAATACACATGGTTACATGCATATATACAGAGGGTACCAAAAATACATATGCACACATTGAGAAAGGAAAAAACTCTATTAAATACAAGAGTTACATTGAGTGCCTCGTCTAATTGCAACAGTCAAATGTGATTTGAGTATTACAAATTTAATGTAGTTTTTTCCTTTCTTAAAATGTGTATACATTTTTTGGCACCCTCTGTCCACTTAAATGTTTGCATGGGTATATACATTTACCAAAATTCATCAAATTATGCACCAAAATCCAGTGTATTGCACTGTTTCTATACTGGCAATGTTTTAAAAATATAAATAAGAAAGCAGGCTGGGTGCGGTGGCTCACACCTATAATCCTAGGACTCTGGGAAGCCGAGGAAGGTAGATGGCCTGAGCTTACACATTTGAGACCAGACTGAGCCAGAGAAAGAGCTCGTCTCTAAAATTAGCCAGGCATTGTGGTGGGTGCCCATAGTCCCAGCTACTTGGGAAGCTGAGGCAAGAGAATCCCTTGAGCCCAAGAGTTTGAGGTTGCTGTGAGCCATGGCACTCTACTAAGAGTGACAAAGTGAGACTCTGTCTCAAATAAATAAATAAACAATAAACAAGCAAACAAATGCCTTACCAAGATATAAGATTAGAGACCCTGCAAATAAAGAAAAGATTCAGAATAGTATCTGCCCACCAGAACCTATTGCTTCAAGTTTCTTCAAGGCAACTGTGCATAAATTTAGGTCTAAGGAGACCTTCTCATTTCTGGCAGAACCCAGAAATGAGAAGAGATAAGAATTATCAAATTTAAAAATAGTGTCTAAGTAATACCTTTAGCTGTGGTATTCACAATTCAAACTGACTGGAAATAAATAGAACTCCAGCCATGAGGGTTGTTGCCTCATAGATAGAGTGCAGGGAAAATGAGTACATATTGTGGACATTGTTCCAGACAGCCACAGGGTTGGACTATGACAGTATGACAGACCTTTTTAGGTGGAGGACCTAATCTTCTTCTCCTTTACCATCCTTTACCACAGAGGCTGGAAAAGTAAATATTCACTTGCCCAGCATTTGCAGTTAGGGCTAGCCAAGTATAATGGTCCTGGCCAATAAAAACATTACAAGAAAGCTTCTATTCTCAAACAAACAAAGGGAGTCTCAGGAGGTCTTTTCTTTTTCTGAGATGCTTGTGTGATGCCTAGACCCAAGGCAGCCATCTTGAGATCATGAAACAACAAACCCAAGAACCAAACTCCAATAGCTATTGATGGTAGGGCAGAAAGCTAGTAAGAGCCTAAAGACTTCAGGGCATCAGTGTATTGCTGTGCCTACCATGACCTGTCCACCTTGTTTGAATAATCAAGCAATAATTGTCTTTGGGACTTAAGCCACTATTCAAGATTTCTATTACTTGCTGCCAAATGGATTCCTAACTGATAAAACTAATAGCTCTATCCATCCTCCCTAAGAGTTCAAGCAAACAAGAAAGATGGGAAGTAGAGGGGGTGAAGCAGTTAATAAAAGGAGGAGAAGTAAAATAACATAGTTAACTTTTATTGATGGCTTACTGGGCTTTGAATTTACATGTAAGCATTCAAACAAGAATGCTTACACTGTGATGCTGCAAAGAAACAGTACCAGCAGGCATTTTAGGGTCAACCAAATATTAGAGACTGCTTCACAAATTGTGTAATAGAGAAAAGAGTACCAGACTGAGAATCAGTTGATTGGCATCCTATAATAGTTTTGACACTTCTAGTCATATGCTCTGTGAATCTGGAGAATCATTTAATACCTCAGGGTTGGTATCTTCTCTTAAAGGCAGATGTTGGAGAAAATTATCCATAGGGTCCACTTGATATCTAACATCCTGATTTCCAACTTATTTATTCTGGCTCAAATAGTTTGGCTGGATTTTTAAGAATTCATGGAATATTTATGAAGTATCACAGTCATGTCAAGGGAGCTATAGTAATTGATTATCCCAGGCTCCAAATGCTCAGCACAAATGATCATGGCAAGATAGAGAAGATAGAATCCTGTTAATAAAGACAACTTCCTAAGCACTCTTAACATGTTTATATAGTAGCTATGAACTTAAGAAAGGAATGACTGCCCAGGTAAGATGTGGGTTTGTTACCACATTTATACAACCTGTTAATGGATAGCAACCATTCTTATTTGATTTAGCAATGTAGTGATTTCTTTTTAACAGCAAAATTTACCTTCAAAATTATTTCTTGCCTAAAGCTAGCACTGAAATTAGTTTATATTTTCTCAACACTCGCTTTTTTTTTCTTTTGCAAACAAACAAAAAACAAACAGTGACTTGGATCATGAATTGATAAGAGGCTTTAGATGAAATATTCACACAGACAATTCATAAGATCCATAATCTTCAGGGCGGAGAAGCAAAAGTTGATTATTTGTGAAGTAGACTGTGAATAAATTTCCTTAAAAGTTATTCAAGCTGTAGAAAATTGCATGGATACATATTTATGTTTAACATCAGTAGTAAAATTATATTTTCTAATGAATCTACAGCTCAGGGCTTTAAAATGTAGATCTTTTAAAATGCACCAAACAAAATTCCAAGGACTACAAGAAATGTTTTATTTATAATGTTTGCATGAAGCTAGAAAGGATGCCCATCTGTCTCTTCCAATATATTTTCACAACCAGATTTACAGACTATAACTAGAAAAGAGATGGTGTTCTGATTCCTTCCCAATCTAGTTCAGTCTATTATCATATTTTTATTTGTCATAAACTGTCAATACAATTTACCATACTACCCTTTGTTTGACAGTTTCATAGCAGTAAGTTTTGTATCCCTTTTTGAATAAATCCCTCAAGGATGCAGAAAATGAGGTCTACTTATTCTTCACCAGCCTCTCCCCTACATTAGCACATACTTGATGTAATAAATAACTAAGGAAAGAAGGAGCAGAATTCTCATTCCACTGCATCTCCTTCTCACAAAAAGGACTTGAAGGAGAAAACACTCTTAGAAAGTCAAATTTCTCTGCACCCCTCACTTGCCTCTTGTTTATACCATTGCCTTCCCTTTTGCTGCCATTTATTTCTACTCTTTTGTCTATTTATGGCCTTACTAACTCTGAAGCTAGTTAAGAAAACATCTTACATTCTTTTTGCAATCGATGACCATTTTTAAGCACCTCAGTATGTCAGGTGGATATTATGTCCAGTGTCATTGATCCCATCCTTCCCACAGAGAAGAAAATAGAAGAGGCACAAGGAAGAGCCCTGGATTCTAAGCTCCAAAATGGGATGAGGGGGTCCCCTGGGTAATTCTCAGATAAATTGAAGTCTCTGTAGCTGCTATGTCTTTTGTGTTTTTTTTTTGAGACACAGTCTCACTCTGTTGCCCTGGGTAGAGTGTCGTGGAATCATAGCTCACAGCAACCTCAAACTCTTGGGCTCAAGTAATGTTCATGGCTCAGCCTCCTGAGTAGCTGGGACTACAAGCACCAGCCACAACACCTGGCTAGATTTTTAGTAGAAAAGGGGTCACGCTCTTGCTCAGGTTGGTCTTGAACTCCTGAGCTCAAGCAATCTACCCACCTTAGCCTCCCAGAGTGCTAGGATTACAGGCACAAGTCACCATGCCTGGCCATTGCTAGGTCTTTATTAAGCATTCAAAACAATTAAGAAACCACATTTTGTGAGGTAGGTCATTCAGAGAAAGAGAAGAGAGCTTTTCAGCATATTTTGCCATACATCTCAGGACAATTATATAAATGGGCTAAGAAGAGATACTGGAAACTCATACCTGTTGGAATATTTAGATAGACTGATGCACAATGAATAGGATTTCACAGATGTATTGGCTGGTTTAAATTTGTCATATCTAGAAGATAAATTTGCTTCCAATTAAATCTGACTTGGAAGCCAAGAACTCAGGCTCTATCTACACATATAGACCTCCAAATAATTGAAAGTCTCTTAAAATACATTCCTAAAATGCATGGTGGCTGATATAGAGATGATTTGTAAAAACTGGCTGATGAATATCAATGAATGAAAAACATGGAAACCTGTATTCTGCAGCCTAGTATGTTCTCAGTACAAATTTGTTAACCTGCAAAACAGGTGCTCACTACTAAGCCTAAAATTTAAGTAGAAAAGGAGAGAAAAACAGAGTTTTATGAGGATATATGGTATACTAGGCACTGTCACTTCCTCTTTGTTTCACTGTGGAAAAGCATGGAACTGTAATGTTCCTAACACAAAGAAATGATAAATGCCTAAGGTGAAGGATATCCCAGTTACCCTGATTTGATTAATTCACATTTATGCCTCTATCAAAATATCACATGTACCCCATAAAGATATACAATGATCATTTATTCATAATAATTAAAAATAAAAAAGTTTTTCAAAACTAAAATAACACTGTAGGATTATCCCCACTTTACATATTATTACACTTATTTTACATATGAGTATACTAAGGGCTTAGAGAGTTTGAATACTGAACTAGTAATAATGTTTACCATTCTACACACACACATACAGGGCTCTCACACATACACATATTATATTTGATTATTACAACTTTTCAAGGATAAGGATATGTTGATAATCCATTTTGAAGGTAAAGAAACTGAGGTCCAGAAAGATCAAGAAACCTGCCACAGGTCATGCAGCATGGCCAGAACCATAATGAGAATAGGAAACATCTCAGCAGTGTTCCTGTCTGCTGGCCCTTCTTTGCTGCTCTCTCTCTCTGCCATTGTCACTAACAGGGTCATCAACAAAATGGCAATCTACCGTGGAGTAGACACATGGAGCCCAATTGTGACCACCCAGGGGACAGGAAATCAGTGGAAAGTTGAACCTAAGAGTCTGAGTTTTTAACAGCCATTGTTCGACTCACTACTCAACTCTTAGTTTTTCAAGCTTTTTCTTAAGTAAAGTAGTTATCTTAAGAAAGTACCATAAAGATGCACATATTGTCAACCAGGAAAGGGCTTTGATAACCCTTTGGTCACATCAGACCATTTGTCCCTTCTTCCTAGCAACTATTGATGGAGAAGACTCAGAGGCAGAATGTGCTCACCAGCTAGACAAGCACAGCTCTGCTACTTTGTGTTCAAGAATGAACTGGACCAAAAATAAACAAAAGAATGTAAAGAAAAGAAAGCTACAAACCAGTAACTACTAAACTAATGAAAAAAGATTCAAAAATCCTCATCACAATATTAGCACATTAAACCAACAATGTATATAGAAATTTATTAAAAGAATAACTCATAACAAAGTAGGGTTTATTCCAAGGAATGTAAGGCTGTTTAACTTTTTTTAAATGACATTTCAACAGATTAAAGCAGAAAGTTCAACAAGTACAGAAAAAGCATTTGACAAAATTCAAACCACTCTTGATAAAATCTCTTAGCATATTAGGAATAGTGGGAATTAGGAATATCAATCTGATAAAACTTACCATCAGTAAAAAACCTAAAGCTAACATCATACTTAATAAAAGACTGAAAGCTTTCCCTGCCCCCAAATAAGAACAAAGCAAGGATGTTCACTCATACCACTTCTATACAGCACTATACTATAGGTCTGAGCCATTGCAATAAGGCAAGAAAAAAGACAGAGATAAAGATTTTAAAAGAAGAAAATCACCCCTCTTCACATATAAGTTTATATAGAAATTCATAAGGTAACTATTAAAAAATTTTAGAATAATGGGCGGTGCTTGTAGCTCAGTGAATAGGGCACCAGCCCCATATACTGAGGGTGGCAGATTCAAACCCAGCCCCAGCCTAACTGCAACAAAGAAAATATCTGGGCGTTGTGGCAGGTGCTTGTGGTCCCAGCTACTCAGGAGGCTAAGGCAAGAGAATCACCTAAGCCCAAGAGCTGAAGGTTGCTGTGAGCTGTGACACCACGGCACTCTACCGAGGGTAACAAAGTAAGACTCTGTCTCTTTTAAAAAAAAAAAAAGCTTTAGAATATAGCAAGATATATTTATATAGGTATATAAAAAGTGCATTTTATTTCCATATATAGACGCAGAAAGAACACAATACTGTAAAAACCAACCTATTTACAGTAGTGTAGAAGAGATAAATAAAGTATATAGGAATAAAACTAACCAAAAGATACATAAACTCTTTTATAGTTGAAGCTCTAATTTAAGATCATTTAAGCCTTAAAGAAGATCCAAATATACAGAGATATATACCATGGTTATGGATTAGAATACCTACTATTAAGAGGTTAATTCTCCCCAAATTGATAGATTGAATGCAACACCTAACAAAATTTCATCAGACTTTCATATCGACATTGACAGTTTAGATTCTAAACTGTCCATTTATATGGATTTCCATTATGTAGAAATGTTCAATATCTAGAAAAAGCCAAAGCATTAAAAAAAAAGAAAAAGAACAAACTTAGAGGCCTGCTAGCTAATTGTGAGACTTACTTTAAAGGCACCGTTACCAAAAGGACAGACTTAAAGATAACAGAATAAAGAGTCAAGAAATAGAGCTACATATATGTGGCAAATTGACATTTTACAAAGGTGCCGAGGGAATTCAATGGAAAAGAACAACTTTTTTGTTTGTTTTTTGTGGGCGGGGGAGTATTTTGAGACAGAGCCTCAAACTGTCCCCCTGGGTAGAATGCCATGGCATCACAGCTCACAGAAACCTCCAACTCCTGGGCTCAAGTGATTCTCCTGCCTCCGCCTCCCAAGTAGCTGGGACTACAGGTGACTGCCACAACACCCAGCTATTGTTTTTGTTGCAGCCATCATTGCTGTTTGGTGGACACGGGCTGGATTCGAACTTGCCAGCTCAGGTATATGTGGCTAGAGTTTTGTTTGTTTTTAATTAATGAACATCTGAATATCCACATAGAAAAAAATGGACATCAATCATTACCTCATCTCACACATAAATATGAACTCGAAATTGATCACAGACATGTATGTAAGAGGGGAGAGAAAAACTAAAAAACATTAGAAAAAATAGGATAAATCTTTGTGACCAGGGAATAAAAATTTATTAGATAAAACACACACAAAAGAACATGAACCATAACATAAAATAATTATATATTTAGCTTTATGTAAAATAAATATTTTATCTCTTTGAGGTCTGTTGAGAAAATAAAAGGGCAAGGCACAAACTTGGAGAAAATATTTACAACATGCATACAAAGGGCTTGTATCTATAACTTGTAAATAACTCATACATTTAAGTAAGAAAACAAACCTAATAAAATATTTGAACAGGAGGCTTCATGAATGAAGCAATACAAATAGCCAATAAACACATGAAAAGACGCACATCATCAGTCATTAAGAAAACGTGAATAAAAACAACAATGATATACCACCACACCCCCAGGAGAATGGCTAAATTCAGAAAGCCTGATAATATGAGGGTTAGGAAGGAAATGGAACAACTGGAAAATTCATACACTGATGGTGGGAATGTAAAATGGTATAATTACTTTGGAACACAGTTTGGCAGTTTCTTAAAAAGTTAAATATCCACCCATCACACAACCTACCCATTCCTCTCTTAGCTGTTGATTCAAGAGAAATGAAAACATGTGTCTATGGAAAGGCCTGTACTGGAATGTTCCAAGGAGCTTTATTTATAATACTCAAATATAGCAGACCACCATATAGCTTCATGGGAAGGAGAAGCGAGAACAAAGCTCGGAGCGCTCAGTAATTATAAGAAACACTGGCGACATCTTGCTAATGTAACACCTTTGTGATTAGGGCATGGAGAAGGGATTCGGCTCAACTAACAGGAGAGCTTGCGAGACGAGAACATGAGTGATTGGCAATCTCTATACCTGTGGCAAGTAGCCACAGCTGTACATCTATAAGAAGTTGCAGGAGAAGGCATTTGGGGAGTGGGCATGCTATTCTTTCACAGACTCACTCACGCTGACTCTTTTTGCTTCTCCTGCCTGCAAGTCTCTCCAAGAACACTGCTAAGATTTACTTTCTTACTAAAACTGTTTCTCTCTCTCTCCCTTCTGCTCAGGCGAATAGCCCTCAGGCACCTAGGGTAATGGTGCCCAGATAAGCAGGAGCCAGAGACCTAGCCAGTCCTGGGCCCTAACAAGGGGCACCCCAGATAGGATCCCCCAGTCAAAAACTGGAAAAAATAATGTCCATCAACAGGTGAATGAATGATAAATTATGGACTATTCATACAATGGAATACAACTCCACAAAGAAAAGAAATGAACTATTGACACATAACAACATGAATAAACCTCAAAATAGTTTATGCTGAGGGAGACAAGATGGTGGACTGAAGCCAGCTTTCCACAGAGGCTCCCGTCCATAAGGAGAGTTAAGGGACAAAAATTTAGTAAGTAACCTGGTGGATTTGAGCTGCACCAAGAGAGAAGGTTGAAGAACACACATCAACGCCGCTCAGGTGAGCTGCAACCACAAGGATGCAAACAAAAGGTACAAAATCCATCACCAAGTGGATGGGAGTCCCCCTCCCCATGAGACCGGCTCAAGAGCCCCACAAAAAAACCAACGGGCAGAAATTAAAGGCCCTCCCACTACACTCCACGGGACAGACCTTCTAAAAACTGGACCTACCTCCCCTACTAGGGTGCCATGGCATTCTCCTGCCAGGCATAAAACTGTATAAAACTATAAATATCCTTTGCCAGCAACCCTGAACTCCCAGCACCCCCCCTCCACTCACACTGAGGTTTGGAGGCCTGTCCCCCAGGACTTGGGATTCTTGGGTGATTTCTCAAGGGGTGTGGACAGTGCCTGAGCTGCAGCTGGTCAGCACTGACTCTGATGCACGGGAGTGAGGAGAGGGCAGTCGGCTGAGGGGGAGCCACGCCAGGGTGGCACTTCCCTGAGGCGTGGTACAGCAGCCCTCCTTAGGCAGCAATATGGCCAGGCATAAAACTGAGTGAAACTGTATCTTCCCCACTTGCAGCGCTGAGCTCCCAGCATCCCCCTCCACTCTCACTCTGGGGTCAGGGGGCCTGTCCCCCAGGATTCAAGATTCTTGGGTGGTTTCTCGTGGGGTGTGGACAGTGCCTGAGCTGCACTGTCTCAGGGGGTGAAAGCGAGGAGAGGACGGTTGGCTAGAAGGGAACCGCTCCAGAGTGGCGGTTCCCTGAGACGTGGAGCGGCGGCTGGCTTCTGGCAGTGGTGTGGCCAGGCATAAAACGGTGTGGAACTGTGTGTGCTCGCTACCTACAGCTCTGGGCCCCCAGCACTCTCCTTCGCCCTCACTCTCAGATCTGGAGGCCTGTCCCCCAGGAGTCCGAATTTTTGGGTGATCTCTTGAGGGGTGTGGACAGAGCATAAACTGTGTCTGGTCAGTGCTGACTCTGGGGCACGGGACTTCTCTCAGGAGGAGAGAAGTCGGCTGGGTGCCCACACCAGAGCAGCAGTTCCCAGAGGTGGATCAATAGCCGTTTTTTATTTTAACAGCAAAATGGCTCACTCCAGGATATTCTGAAGCCACACCCCCTGGTCAACCTGGGCAACCAGAGGAGGCCACCTGTGAGTAAAGTATTTGCCTGATGCTGCTCACAAACCCAGGAAGCTTCCATGGCAGGGCCGACTCAGAGAGGTAACCGAATACAAACCTCCAGCAGCAAAGACAGGACAGGACAGGACATTGGAACTCAGAACAGCTTCTCTTCTGCAGGCGATTTTAGCAGGAACAGAGACAGAATCCCACAAAGTTGTTCTGTTCTGTTCTGTTCTATTAGTAACATCAATCAGGGGTGGGGCTAAGCCTGAGTGAACATCCCTCCCCTTCATCAAGCACCTGAGGATGTCAGGCCTCACCTCCTCCTGCTAGATAGCGGCAGAGTGCAGAGGCCTGGCAGATTTCCTTGCGATTCAGACAGGCTCACAAACCCCTGGAGTATCTTTCACTACAGGCAACTGGGTCAGCCATCTGCAGAGATATCAGTGACTGGGTCCGACAGAGAGGCAAGGTGGAAAAGATGGCATCAACCTTCCCAGACTGATCTATTTGCTAGGTGGCTCCTCCTGACACCACACAGCACTGGAGTAAGCCATATCAGAGTAGTCACCAGACCCCTGTGATCCAATTCCCAGAGACCTCTTGAACTCTCCCACCCGAGACAGGTGCCTATTGAGACAATTGATTTGGACCTTTTGAACTGAACCAATAGACTGAGGACTTTTCAGGTGGTACCCTGGGTGTGTGGTTGTAGGAAGGTTTGATTTTCCTTTCCCAATTGGTGCCAGAGGTGGGCAGGCAGGGTGACTTAAATACTGGTCTTTCCCCACAGCTGAGACTTCAACCCAGAGTAAATGTTACAGTAGGGTCAAACAGAAACCAGCTGAAAACAGAAAAACTTACCCCCACCACACCAGACAGGGCCCCAGTTTCTCAGGCCACAACACTGTATGGGCCCTCGACAAAGCTCCAGGGGAAAAATCAAAGGGAGTAAAACAACCATGGGGTGGAATCAGTGGAAAAACTCTGGTAACATGAATAACCAGAATAGACCAACCCCCACCAAGAAAACATATGGCAGATGTACTTGAAGATCCCCTTCTTAAACAACTGGCTGAAATGTCAGAAATTGAATTCAGAATTTGGATTGCAGACAAGATTAATAAAGTGGAATTAGGAATTCAAGGAGAAATTCAAAAGTTGTCTCAAGAATTTAACGAATTTAAAGACAAAACCACCAGAGACTTAGACACACTGAAGTAAGAATTTGCAGTCCTCAAAGATATGAAAAATACAGTAGAATCCCTCAGCAACAGAATGGAGCAAGCAGAAGAAAGGATTTCTGACATTGAAGATAAAGCCTTTGAACACTCCCAAACACTCAAAGAGAAAGAGAAATGGAGAGCAAAAATGAATCATTCGCTCAGAGAGCTTTGGGATAATTAAAAGAAGGCCAATATACAAATAATTGGAATTCCTGAAACCAAAGAAGTGGCCTTGATGGGCACAGAGGCCCTTCTGCATGAAATCATGAAAGAAAATTTTCCAGACATGCCTAGAGATTCTGAAATTTAGATAGCAGACAGATTCAGGACCCCAGCACGATTCAACCCCAATAAGTCATCCCCCAGGCATATCATAATTAACTTCACTAAAGTTAATATGAAGGAGAAAATTCTCAAAGCTGCCAGGTGAAAGAAAACCATTACGTACAAAGGGAAGAATATTAGAATGACTGCAGATCTCTCTGCTGAAACTTTCAAGCCAGAAGAGGGTGGTCGACTTTTAATCTCCTAAAGCAAAATAACTTTCAACCCAGAATCTTGTATCCAGCTAAACTGAGCTTCATTTATGATAGAGAAATTAAATACTTCAATAACATTCATATGTTGAAGAAATTTGCCATAAGTAAACCAGCTCTTCAGGATATTCTCAGACCTATCCTCCATAATGACCAGCCCAATCCTATACCACAAAAGTAAACTCACTCTGAACTTCAGATCAAACCCCAACTTCCACACTGGTGAAAAAATTAAAAATGCCCACTGTACCTTTGAAAAACTCGATACCCAAAATTTCATCAGACTTATCAATATTCTTCATTAATGTGAACGGCTTAAACTGTCCTCTAAAGAAACATAGGTTAGATGACTGGATACAAAAACTCAGGCCAGATATTTGTTGCATACAAGAGTCACATCTTAACTTAAAAGACAAATACAGATTCAGAGTGAAAGGATGTTCATCCATATTTCAGGCAAATGTAATCAGAAAAAAACAGGTGTCGCAATTTTATTTGCAGATACAATAGGCTTTAAACCAACAAAAGGAAGGAAGGACACGAATGGTCACTTCATATTTGTTAAGGGTAATATTCAATATGATGAGATTTCAATTATTAATATCTATGCACCCAAACAGAATGCACCTCAATTGGTAAGAGAAACTCTAACTGACAAGAGCAACTTGATTTCCTCCAGCTCCATAATAGTCGGAGATTTCAACACTCCTTTGGCAGTGTTGGATTGATCCTCCAACAAGAAGCTGAGCGAAGAAATTTTAGATTTAAACCTAACCATCCAGCATTTGGATTTAGCAGACATCTACAGAACATTTCATCCCAACAAAACTGAATACACATACTTCTCATCAGTCCACAGAACATACTCCAAAATCGATTACATCTTAGGTCACAAGTCTAACCTCAGTAAATTAAAAGGAATAGAAATTATTCCTTGCATCTTCTCAAACCACCATGGAATAAAACTTGAACTGAGTAACAACAGGAATCTGCACACTCATACAAAAACATGGAAGTTAAATAATCTTATGCTGAACGATAGCTGGATCAAAGATGAGATTAACAAAGAAATTGCCAATTTTGAGGAACAAAATGACAATTAAGACACGAACTATCAGAACACTGGGACACTGCAAAGGCAGTTCTAAAAGGGAAATTTATACCACTGCAAGCCTTCCTAAGAGAACGGAAAGGGAGGAAGTTAACAACTTAATGGGACATCTCAAGAAACTGAAAAAGGAAGAACATTCCAACCCCAAACCCAGTAGAAGAAAAGAAATAACCAAAATTAGAGCAGAATTAAATGAAATTGAAAACAAAAGAATAATACAACAGATCAATAAATCAAAAAGCTGGTTTTTTGAAAAGGTCAATAGA
>CAUYPK010018948.1:0-18314 GCA_963574355.1 Loris lydekkerianus
GCTCATACCTTCCCGGCCCCCCGGCCACTTTCCCGGGGCCCCCCGCCGTCTGGAGGGGGCGGGCCATAACAACCCACCAAAATCTTGAAAAGACCCCGGGGGGGGGGGGGAAGTTTCTCAGATTTCATAGTCCTAACACAAACCCTCACCTCCCCCAACCCCAGGCCCCCAATGCCAACAGTTACCATATAAAAGTCCGCGTGCGAGATTTGCAGTGCAGGTTTCTGTAATTACCTGTGTATTTTCCCCGACCTGGTGCATTTCTCTCTTAACTGTCTCTCTCCCATTTCTGGTCCCATAGAATCAAAAATGGATGTCTGGCTTCCTGCTATTCTCCAAGCTCTCTGGAGTAGAGGCTACATACTTGCTCTGGCTTTCCCGTCACTCCCTGCACACAACCAGGCAGGGCCCTGGTGCCTTGGTGCAGCGTGAGGGGCAGGGGCTACAGGGCCCTGGGTGGATGCGTCCAAGGCTCCCATGGCCTCTCCATCCCTGTCTGTCTCAGCAACGTCCAGCCTATGGCCATGGATAGCACTATTGCTACAAAGTTGTGACAAAGACAAGAAAAAAAGCACTATAGCATTTTCAAAATAACCCGACTCATAAATAGAAATCACAGCTTTCCTGCAGCTTTGAGGCATTTTTATCCAGCATATGGTCGGGAGCTCCGCCTCTCAGTGGGGTCTTTGTTTTCACTGGCTTAGTGCAGTATCGCACTTTGTGCAGCTCACACACTGTCAATTGTGAAATCTACTAATCTACTGTTAGAATAAAGAAAAGGGATTAGATAGCTTTAGATCATATTTAAGACATCTTTCATAAGAATAACTTAACATATGCTCATTTTAAAAATATTTTAAAATATGAAAATCTATAAAGAAGAAAGAAAAATACATGGAATCACACAATTCAAAAATAACTGTGAGAGGGAAGTGATTTTTATGTTCTGGGGCTAAAATACAGTTAGCAAATTATTTTATACGGGTGCTGGGGTAAAAACACAGCTACTCCACATGGAGCATTACAAAGACTATAAACTGAACAGTATAGAATATTTTAAATGTGATATATACATTCTAGGAAAAGGTTTTAGAGAGAACAATTCCAGCCAGTGAAGATTTTCATTTAAAGGACTGCCAAACCGGTGGCATTTTCTGGATATTTTTGCTACTGTGGACTAGTGTCCTACTATTGCATTGTGTAAACATTAAAAGCAAAAAGAAAACAGAAAATGATACCAAGAAACTAGGAGCAAGCTTTGGCCTAATGTCCTACGAGTGACAAGGAACTTTTTGAAGAGGTGTAGGGGGTGATCCCCAATGGTGCAGCATCCTAACCACCAAGAACAAGCACCCCTTCACACTCAGCGCCAGTCCTAGCCTGTTATCTGAGGCACAACTGTGACAGCCTCATGCCACTCACTTTCCCCGGCCATGGCAATCATGCTTACCTAGCTAACCCACATATTCTGGTTTTTGAAATGTATATTTCCAAATTTGACATTTTTTATTATTTTGCATTCTTCAATAAGAAGCTAGAAACATAGGTACAGATGGTATAAATACATAAGAGAGAGAAAAGTAAGGTCGTATGATTTGACTAGAGGAATGGTTCTCAAGCCAGAGTTTATTGGCATGCCCTGGAGGGCTTTCTAAACACAGGTTGGTGGGCCCTAACCCAGAAGGTGATAACGTAGTCGAGGGCTGACAGTTCCCATTTCTAACAGGCTCCAGGTGCTAATACTACTACTTGTACTTTAAGAAACATGAGAGAATTAATATCTCTTCAGGATCCTGATTTCAATTGTTTTGGATAAATACTCAGAAGTGGGATTTCTGGACTATCTGTAGTTCTATTTTTAGTTATTTGAGGAATCTCCATGCTGTTTTCCATAGCAGCTGTAACATTTTGCATTTCCAGCAACATACAAGGGCTCCAACTTCTCCACATCCTAACATTTGTTGCCTTTTTTTACACATATAATTTTAGCTGCAGTGAAATAATACCTCATTGTGTTTTGATTTGCATTTCCCTTATGATTAATAAAATTATTTTTTTCATACACCTGTTGGTCATCTGCATGTCTTCTTTGGAGAAATGTCTATTAAGGTGTGTTTAGCCCACTTTTTATTGAGGTCATTTGATTTTTTTTAGTATCAAGTTGTAAGAACTTACATATTTTAGAAATGTATCCCTCATCTAATATTGGGGAGAGAGAAAATGTGGAGTTTGTGTCAATAGGCACAAAGTCTCAATTATGCAAAATGAAAAATTCCCAGAAATCTGCTATACAATGTTGCTCCCAAAGTTAAAACTTAGTTCATAAGGAAGATATTGGAGCAAAATGGAAGCCCCTGTTACAAGGGGCCTTTAGTTCACTCTGCTAAGGTCTTCTAAATCCCCTGAACAAAAAGCCTCATCATAGCTCATGCTTCAAGCTGTACAGAGTTTTAGCAAGATGTTAAGTAAAGAGGCAGAGACTCCAAGATGTGTGATAGTGACGTGAAGACAAGCAGCCCCAGTGTAAACAGGAGAAAAGCAGAGGGTACAGGTTGGTTGTTCAAAGCTCACTTTTTTTTCCCTCAAATCTATTGTTCCCACCTTGATGGTTCCATACCTTCTCTCTGCTCCTTTCCCTCTCATCCACTACATGGCAAATGCCTCCAGACTGCGTCAAATAATGGGCTATATAAAATAAAATTACACTTCAAAAATCAGCCAATTTAAAATAGCAGTTCATAATCACACAATCTGACACAGTATCTATGATGTGTCTTCCCACCTAGAGGGCAGTCTGGAGAGCACAGTGTGCTGTTATGGCTATCAGCACATGCACCCATATACTTATTACAGATCCCATGATGATTTCTAGCAGGAGAAAAAGTGGCCACTATTTCCAATTCTCAGTTCTCAGGTAATCTGCACCTGATCCACTTTCAAGGCCAAAGACAGGACTAGAATTTGCCAGGCCCGATCAAGTACTCCACTGTCACAATGAACATGCGGGCCCAGCACAAAGTGTTTTGGATGCTTCTAGACAGTGTAGAAGGCAGAGTTCTAGGAGGGCCCCTGAGATTCCCACCCTCCAGTGTACATGTTCATCTAACTCCCTTCCCTTCAGTGTGGGTAGAATCTACGGATATGATGGGGCATCACTACTTTGATATTATGTTGCATGCAAAAGGAATTCTGCAGATGTAATTACAGTCACTAATCAGTTGAATTTGACTTAATCAAAAGGAAGATGATTAAGAGAAGCTTGACTTAATTATATGAACCCTTTAAATCTGGGTCCAGACATCAGACAAAAAAGGAAGCCAGAGATTTAAACAACAGAGACATTCTCCTGTGGGTCTTGAAGGCGCAAATGGCCATTTTGTGGAGAAAGCCACATATCAGAGAACAGCAGGCAGTCACTAAGAGCTGAGAACTGTCCTCTGGTGACAGCCAGTCAGGAAACAGGACTTCAGCCCTAACACTGCAAGAAAGTTAATACTGTCAAAAACTTTCATGGCCTTCCAAGAAAGATGATGGCCCAGAAGAGACAGCAGTCCAGGCTGACATATGACCTGAGCAGAGAACCTGGCCGTAGGATGCCCCAACATCTGACTGACTGACTGAGCTAACAAATACATGCTGTTGTCAGGCACTAAGTTTGTGGTGATTTGTTATGCAGAAATAGAAAGCAAACATAGGCGTGACATTTTTAGGATTTTTAATTGGCACAAACCAGAGTGCCCAAATAGTCCTGCTAATGCTCTCTTCCCTTCCTCTTTCCTTTATGGTTGTCAAACTGATACAGGGTTTCCCCACTCAAAGCTGGACAGGAACTCCCTTTTCTAGGCCCAAGAAGGTTCGCAGACCAGCTTGAACACAGACCACATTCTCTGAGCTCAAAACAGATTCATAAAAAAAAGTCTGACCAGTGTTCCACCTAAGCTGGCCCTCCTAGAGCTAAGAACACACGCGGAACGAGACCACCTTGCCACACAGGGGCAGTTTTAAAACTGGCTCCTGCTCTCAAGCCCTTGGCACCAAATGTGGTGACATTCCATCTCCCCAAAAACCCCTGCTGCAGGATAGGAAAAGCAGGAAAGGCCCAGATGGGCTGCCATCTGCCTTGTCAAAGGCCCTGTCCTTCTTTCTACCCTTATCTGTTGATAAAACCTGTCCTGTCACTTACTTGCATTGTCCATGGATTCATTCTTTGAATCTCCAAAATCAAGGATCCATCAGAGAGAGAGATTCCAGCTACAACCTTGCTCTCTGCTAGCCATTCCAGAAACCTCATGGGTGAAATGGAGTTGGGTTCCAGGCTCAGATCATCAGTCACTGGGTTTTTAGCTGGATTTATATCTGCTGGGAAATTTGAAAGTTGAGGATCTGGGAAAGTCCTTTACTGATTAGGTCTGCCCCAGATGATACAGCTTGGTCAGCAGGCCAGGTCTTCACTCCTCAAATGCCAGCAAGCGTCCCAGTCACTAGCAACCAAACATCATAGCCTCGCACTTCCCCATAGAGGGGAACCATCTCCCCAGCAAGTGTTGAGTTAGGCCATATAAATGGGCTATCCTAGTCCTGCTCATGTCTGTGTATCCTCTCTGGGAACTCTACTTTCTCTTAACATTCTCTGAACACATCCAATATTTCCTATCTCTGGGTCAGTGCTCATATCATTTTCTCCACTCTGAATTTTTCTCCATCCTCCTCAATCTTAAGTGCTCCTTTTCTCACCTATACACACATACACACAGGCACTCCAGTGTTTAAATCAACTGTAAACTTTAAAGCACATTAAATCATACCTTCTTGAAGTCTCAGAACCTCATCTCCCTTATTCTCCTACACTAATGAACATGCTTCTTCCCAACTTCTTTAATCCACCTTGTACTTGCATTAGTGTATTTTATGTATATAATATATATACATATATATATATATATGTACATATATACATATATATATACATATATATATATACGTATATATATACATATATATATATAATATTGGTGTATTTTTTGTGAGCTTCTGTTATCTCTTCCATTACATTTTAAAAGGAGTCCCCATAGCAACAAATATTTAATGAATTAGTGACTATCATATAAAGAGTATATGTAATATGATATATTTTAGCATCTATTCTGATAATCACATTTCAGAAGTTCCCCCCATTGAGTAATTCAAATCCTCTTGCCACATCCTGAGGATGATATGCCCAAAGCTTAGTTTCCTCTTCCATTAATCTTTCCATTCTTTCAAGTAAGGCAGAGGGAAATATGTATAATCTCTTTTCTCAATTCCTCTTCCCAATGGGATAAGGAGAAGATCAACCTGGGAAATAGATTCACTGTTCTCTAGCCAAGTACACTCTGAAGCTATTTCTAACCAGTTTGTTTGCCATGGCATCACAGCTCACAGCAACCTCAAACTCTTGGGCTTAGGTAATTCTCTTGCCCCAGCCTCCCATGTAGCTGGGACTACAGGCGCCCACCACTACGCCCAGCTATTTTTTGTTTGCAGTTGTCATTGTTGTATGGGAAGCCCAGGATGGATGGATTACTCACTTTCATATTCCTGGAGACATGGTCAATATGAGAAACCACAGCCATACTTTCTTCTCAGCCTGGGATGATTCATGGTAGCAATAAGCCAGTAGTCAGGGTGCAAAAGTGTGGAAGCCTCTGCCACCCCATTGCCTTACAGATTGAAATGAATCAGCAAAATTGCAATAATTGTTCATGGTTCATCTGCTGTTCCCCAATCAGCTTCTCTGATTTAATGAGTCCCTCTTGACTAATGGGCTCCAACACCAATTTTTTTTAACACTCGTTGAGCAGGATGACAGGAGGCAACAGTAATTTTTGTAATGATGGTGTTTTATATACATGAGAATTGACTGAGACTTAAGGGGAAAAAGTTTATTTAAATCTTCAACTCATCAAATATCAAATCAATTTCCAGATGGATAAAATTTTCAATCTAATCCAAAAAAAAAAAAAAAGCAAATAGAAAAAATACCTAAGATTTGAATGGTGAAATATTTTATAGGCATAAAAAATAAATGACAAATGATTAGTTCAAAAGATGTGCAAAACATTGAAAATATGATAACACAATAAAAATATAATAAAAAACAAAAGGATAGCTACCTAAATGATTTTAAGTAATTTGAAAGGATTAATATACTTAATAGTTTGTCTTCTACAACTCAATAAGAAAAACATCAAAACCCCAATGGAAACTTGGATCAAAGGGAGATTTCACAGTAAAATAAATATAAATGAATATCAGACTTAATAAAATTAGTCATTCCAATTAATAACCAAAGACATACAAATATTATTTCTCATCTTATGGTAAGATGTGATATGATACAGCAAAAGTTTAAGTAATAATAAACAAATATTCAATGGTAGGAAGAAAGCAGCAAAACCAAATACCCCTGCTATGAAAGTGAAAATTGTTAACCACCTATCTCTAGAGCAATTTGTCATTATAGTTTACGAGTCTCTATATACCAGATGCTTTGATTCAATATTTCTATATCTGGGAATATATTCTGAAAAGTAGCAAGATATGGTAAAAATGTTCATGATTTAAATTTATTAAAAAGTATTATCTATAGCCCTGATCCCAACTTTACTCTCCATAGGACTCTCATAGATACAAAATGAGAAGGAGCTCTAGCAGAAAACATCCCAAAATCTGACTATAACCATTTCTGATTAGTGAAATTTAATGTTGCTCTCTTTCTTTTCTGAGTTTTCTATATGAGGTTGTAAATAACTTTATAATTAGAACATCATGAAGCCTATGGAATAGAATTAGCAAAATCATATGACTAATTCAACTTGACCCAGAATTTTTTTTTTTTTTTTTTTTTTTTTTGAGACAGAGTCTCACTATGTCACCCTGGGCAGAGTGCCATGGCATCACTGCCCACAGCAACCTCCAACTCTTGGGCTTAAGCGATTCTCTTGCCTCAGCCTCCTGAGTGGCTGGGACTATGGGCACCAGTCACAATGCCTGGCTATTTTCTGTTGCAATTGTCATTGTTGTTTGGGAGGCCTGAGCTGGATTCAAATGCGCCAGCTCTGGTGTATGTGGCTGCATCCTTATGTACTGAGCTACACGAATTGAGCCTTGACCCAGAATTTCTACTGAGTCCTTCCTGTGAGCCATGCCAAAAGATTAGAGGGCTATGTTCATGTAATTCATAGCCCAATAAAGGAGATGGATACTTTTTAAAAAACAGTCATGGTAACAGGGTATGATAGGAATTATGATGAAAATGGAGATGGCTTGGTGACAAAGCCAGACACGTACGATGGGACGGAGGAAAAGTCACGCCTCAGTCACAGAAGGGAAAATTCAGTTTCTACCTAGTTCCAATGACCTCATCCATCTTCCTCCATTTCAATGACATAGGAAATCTAGATTATAAAAAGAATATATTTTCTTCAGTCAAGAAAAATTACCCTACTAATGAAAAAGAATTTTTGATCAGTAAACTTTTCTAATTTTTATGTTTTTATTTATTTGAGACAGTGTCTCACTCTGTGCCCTGGAGACAGTGCTGTGGCATCACAGCTCATGCAACCTCAAACTCTGGGCCTTGAGAAATCTTCTTGCCTCAGCCTCCCTGAATAGCTGGGATTACAGGCACCACCACAACACCCAGCTAGTTTTTCTATTTTTAGTAGACACAGGTCTCGATTTTGCTCAGGCTGGTCTCCAACTCCTGAGCTCAATCAATCCACTGGTATCTGCCTCCCAGAGTGCTAGGATTATAGGTACGCGCCACCATAATTCTTAATATCACAAGTTCTTGCTACACAACAGCGGCAGCAGATCAGAATGGTCAAAGACCGAGCAGCGCATGGCCGAGGAAGGCAGAAGGAGACAGAGGTGGAGCGTGTCAGCCCAGAGTCAGGCAAAGAGATTGCAACCTCATCTTTCAGGCATTTAGAATTATCTTAAGAGTTTTAAGCAAAAGAACAGCATAACCTGATATGGGTTGTAGAAAAAGCCTTCTGTTGGCTGTTTGTTCGGAGGATGTACAAGAACCACAGGCAGAACAGGTGAGATGGAAGCAGCGCCTTGATGATTTATGCAGACAGGTGTAGGTTAACACAGAAGGCTGAGACCCTTGGGACTGTGACCCTTAGGACTGTGGCCAATCTGGTGACCTCTAGGACTGTGGCCAGTTGGAATAGGAGAGCAGAATCTGGGATGACATTGAATATTCTAGAATGAGTGACAGCAGTGACAACATCACACGGGAACTTGTGATGTTCACAGTCCCCATCCAGGCACCACAAACATCCTGCACAAGTTCTAAGTGAAATCAAGCACCAGCTAAACTAAAGAACAGAGAATCAGCCTGAGGCAAACAGATGTTTTTAAAGCAAAGGAAGACACTTTTTCTAAGAGCATTATTAATTAGAAAAGCTAACTCTGTTGTCACTAGTGAAAAGCCGGAAGGACTAGATCTCCAGGGTGACAACTATCTTCATCCTGGAGCAGAATTCCTTGTGCCCTACCCCAACCCCATCCCCAAGGTCCACAGGCACCTGCCGTAACAAAGTAGATAGGCTATGAACCCAGGAGGCGCAGACAGCTCCCGCTGGGTCCCCACAGCAGTCCCCCTTGCCACGCTGACTAGAGTCACCCAGCAGTCCCACTCCTGAGGCTGCCTGCACTTGGACCCATCTGTTCAAACAGCAGGTTGCCAGCCCACAAGCAGCTTGGGGCCCAGCCACAGGCCAAGGCTGAGTTCACTGTGGGCATCTGAGGAAGCTGAAGAGGCAATATCACAGCAGGAGGCCCGTCCATGGCGGGCAGCACCAGGCAGCCAGACTCCTCGCTCCGTTCAGCTCTGAGCCCCCAGACCGTACTTGTGAGCCATCTCAGACAGCCAGGATCTTTGCTTCATTTTAGGAATTCCCATGTAAGTCTAATGAAGAACTTTTTTTTTTTTTTTTTTTTGAAGAACCTCTTTACATATTTATGAGCTGCATTTCCAAACCTCCCCCTTGATTTAATCAATGCACTGCAAATATTTCTATCTTCCTTTGATTCAGTAGTTTACAATGTTCATGAGTACCAGTTAGTCTTACGTGTGATATTCCAAATAGTGATTTTTAAGAGGCCATCTGATTTTTTTTTCTTATAAAGTAACTGTTCCTTTTTTTTTTTTAATTCTCCACCCCAATGAGCCATACTGCTAAAGGAAAAAAAGATAGAACATAAATTTATTGACAAGAAAACCAAAATATCAACAATGAAGTGTCTAGAACCTTATCTCTGAGCACTTTTTATTCTAGTAATAAACAGAAATAAATAATGTCGAGTGGAGATTGGCTCAATGAAAACAGGATTTAATCATCCTTGGAGACACAGATTCCACTGAGACACACTGGGGACCGTCACAGATTTAGCTTTTAAAATCTCTGATAAATACAAGCAACCACCAAAGGTTCACCACCACAGAGACGGCTCCTTGAGATTCATAGGCTGCCCATTTAATTTCCTTCCAAATAGCTAGTGGAGAAAGTCTAATAAAAGATTATATCAGACTCCATGAGATAATGGAGAAAGCCATGTGCCCCTGACCTCTCTAAGAATAAAACGTAGCTCTTTCCTTTTTCCCTTCTGCACTGGCAAAACTAACACAACTGCATTTGGATTATCAGTAGTGGGATGAGCTCATCTCCTATGTGGAAAAAACACTGTTCTTCCAGAAAAAAAATAACTATTCAATCAGAGATAAATATTTACAAAATACCTCGACTTAAGGAAATTAATTTAAAATGAACACAAATTACAAATATAAAATAAGGGCTAAAGTTGAGGAAAAACCATCTCAGGATGATACGACTAATTAGCTGTGCCATTGAACAATGCCAGGACAATCTCTTTCTCCCTGCACGCACACTCAGCCCAAGCCAGCAGGTGTATGAAGACAGATGTGTGACTCCTTCCATCCACAGAAGGAGTTTCAAAGCCTGACTTTCAAAACCCTCTATCATAGGGGATCTAAACCAGTCTCTCACATATGCAGTGTTGAAGTGTCATAGGTAGAACCAAAATAGCAACAAGAAACCATTAGGTTTCAGGCTGCTACAAAAGTCCCTGGATACGGCCTCCCAACAGCCACCTCTCGCCAAACCCCCAATAAAACTTGAAGCCTGTCCCTATGAACCTGCAAAGGATTACAGGTTACAAGAGCAGGGCCTGAAGAATGTATTCAATTCTCTTTGTCAACACATGTGGTATGGTATAAAACTATAGGGATCTCACTGACGAGCATAAAATAATATTCAATACTTGGCTCGGCGCACATAGCACAGTGATTATGGCACCAGCCACATACACTGAGGCTAGATGGTTTGAACCTGGCCTGGGCCAGCTAAACAACAATGACAACTGCAACAACAACAAAAGAAAAAATAGCCGGGTATTGAGGTGGGCAGCACCTGTAGTCGCAGCTACTTGGGAGAGTGAAGCAAGAGAATCACTTAAGCCCAAGAGTTTAAGTTTGCTGTGAGCAGTGATGCCATGACACTCTACTGAAGGCAACATAGTGAGACTCTGTCTCAAAAAAAAGAAAAAAAAAAGAAAAAAATGAACACCAATTACTTCGGCAAATTATCACTGGTGCTCAAACACCTCTTTCTCCAAAATACACAAAAAAGAAGGCCAGAGCAGACAAACATTAAACTGTGTGAACATGAAGTCATTTGTATAGTTTCCAGTCAGGATTCACACGGGAATTTGGGAGGCGGGTAAATCTAATAAGTTTAAATAGAAGAATGAAGTTTTCAGTGAGGAAAGTCCATGACAGTAGATAAAAGTGTTTTTGCCTTGGCTACAAAACTCTGTCAAAAAAGTATTTGAACATTTATTGATAAATCAAAAAGTTAAAGAAATGAAAACTAATGGGGGGGGGCAATTTTATTGGTGCACAGCCTAAAAGAACCCCCAGGGAGGAAGCAGAGGCAGGGGAGGGGCTCACAGATGGACACGTCCTCCCAAGGGCAGGCCAACACCACGATGCTAAGGCTTCAATTAGGAAAGGACGAACTTCTCAAGTGTGATTAAACCACAGCTTGCTAGGTGTGGTGCACCACAGTCTAAAGTGGATAGGCTTCTCCCTCTGAAAATACTCTTTGCCTTAACAAAGAAGTGAAAGTTCTCATCTTCCCAATGGAAAACATGCCTGACAGTTACGTAAGTTCCATCTCAACTGTTTCAAACTGAAGCATAAATGAAAACTACGCAAAAGGGCAAGAGGTAAGCACATTGTACAGATTATGCTTAGATTCACATCCTAAGTCACATGTTATGCTTGGTGGAAAATTCCAACTTTATTTGCAAGCACATCTTCCAGACCTTAAAGCAATCTATGTCTACTAAGGACTTCAGGACCTCTACCAATGTACAGAATACAACTCAATGACTGCAAGATGCTAAAAAGAACTGAAATTGTTTATGTCAGTGCTAACATACAGATGGCTGCCGTGAAAGTTACAGACAACAAAGAAATCTTTTCCATTTACTATGGAGGACAGCATGAAAGAGTGAACAGCCTGATTTGTTGGGAGCCCCAGTCAAGCATGACGTGGTAAGGAACTCGCAGAAGGCCAGGGGTGGTGGCTCACACTTGAAATCCCAGCACTCGGGGAGGCTGAGGCGCTGGGTAGCTTGCGCTCACGGATCTGAGACTAGCCTGAGCAAATAGCAAGACCCTGTCTCTACTAAAAATAGTAGAGGCAAGAGGATCACTTGAGCCCCAGTTGGAGGTTGCTGTGAGCCATGACACCACGGCACTCTACCCAGGATGACAGCTTGAGACTCTGTCTCAAAAAACAAAAAAAAGAACATGCTAAAGAGCTGTGTGTCCTGGATCAAGACTACTAATCGGCGCTGTCCTCACATGGGGATGAATAATAATACTGGGAATTTATTCCATGCTCAACACTCGGTTTTTGTGCTACATGATTGTCCCCGTTTCACCCCAGATAAAGACTCAGTTTAAGTTTCTTGTTCAACATCACCTGTTCAAGCTTTCGAATTTATAAAGGAATTTGAAGCCAGAGCTATTATCTCTTGAGTCCCTGCTCTTAATCCATAGGCTATAAACGACACGGAAAAACTGCTTTTATTGTTGATAGGAATGTGATTAAAATGTATAGGGGGGTTTGAGGAAAACTCTAGGAATTTAGAAATTATCCTAATGAATAATGACAATATATTCAGTTCATGAAATTACAGTTCTGTTTTTCTTCAAGTGATATTCCAAAACATCATTCTCTTTTAGGAAAACATACCATGTTCTCCTCATCACCTTCCATCCCACCAATGGGAGGCAATGTGTGTTAGCCTTTCTCCTTTAGAAAAATACATGTAAGGTAATCCTATATCCAAGAGAGCGGCTAACACACACAACACAACCTGCATGACTCCACAACAGTCTGATCTTGAGTAGCTACTCACTGCCATTCACACTACTGCACTGAATGTGGCGGCCTGGTTTTACTGTTAGCAAGCTGTGTGGCCTTAGGCTAGGCACTGACCTCTCTGTTCTCCAGCCTTTCCATCCGGAAAATAATAAGGCAAAATTAGACTTAATTTTTCTTAAATTCAACAAACATGCATTGGATTGGAAGGGACATTAGGACCATCTGAATGTACTTTCTGGCCCAAAATTCTGTGAAATCTGCATGCACCCAAATCTTACCTCTTTTATGGAATGTTGCATTCAAAGTATATCTTTGATGTTGAAGCTATTTTGTTTTTTATTATTTTATCTTTTTTTACGTTCAGATTAACGTAAGGGTAAATGATTAGGTTGCATTGTTTGTGACTTTTATAAGCTATTTAAAGGAGGCTTCTGTTCTCTTTTTCTGGCTACATGGAAGTTGAAACCAAGAAACCACTGTTATGATTCCATCTGGGTGGTTTCAGAGCTTCTCTGAAGTTGAGACAAAGCAGTGAAGGACGTGCGCATAACCGGGGTTACCAGAAGTGAAAGGGTGGAGGCTCAGGGCTGGGTAACTTCAGGGTCGCGTCACGGACCTGCGTGACGTCTGTCTGTGCCGTGGGTCCGTGGCTTGCCTGACTATTGCAGCACCTTTATTTACTCATAGAATTTCCTCCAGCAGCCACCACCTTGTTTCACCAATACATTTTTTACTGAACAATGAAAAAAAGGTGAAAATAAATTGAGTTATTATTTCCTATCAGTTTTTAACTGTTGTCACACTTAGTTTCTCATTTAATGAGGGAGTATTTACCTCTACCATAGGACTTTTTGCAAGAATGAATTGATTTCACCTATGAAAGCACTCAGCACAGAGTCTGGCCCCATTACGTTCTCACCGTATCATTATTATCACCCATCATAACAGGAAGACACAGCAGAGAAGTGAATTCCAGCGCCAGCACGGACACACCATGTCTAGCACTTGGTGCTATTATGTCTTAAGTTTGGTGTCATTATGTTTGGGTCTTGGTGTTGGAGGATTATGTGATAAATGTGTTGAATGAGTGAGATTCTCAAAGACAACAGTATATAGGATAAAGGGCCAGTGTGCTCCCCGACCACCGCTTCCCTAGGTGAAGAATGCCAGCTGTTTATACTGGGCAGTATGGTTCCTCTCACTTACACATTAAACGATTCGACTCATTCATTATTTTAAGGAAACGTGAGCGTTCTTCTGCTAGGAAAAGCTAAGGTGAATCTGAAAGCAAGTGAAGTGAGCACAGAAAAGCTTCAAGGACTGAACGCCTGGGGAAGCGGGTAAGTGGAAGGTTATTTCATCTCGAGCTCCCTGCTCCCCTGGCTCCTGTTTAGTACCTTTCACAGGCTGGTCGTTTGGACAACGAGCTTTTGCATTTTCCTCAGGGAACAGTCAGGGCAGATACAAAGAAGTACATTTAGAGGTGAATAAAACTTCTGCTCCCAATTTCCTAAAATACTGTGCAAAAGGTACAAATTCAAGCCTGACATTGTCTGGAACAAATGCCTCACATTTCATTTCCCTGTAATGCCCTCCAGTTCTTGGCATTGCACACTCACTGCAGCAGTGAACACAGCACCGGCTTCACGGGATAAGACAGCAAGCAGGGCCTCTGTGGAGTGACTTGTGTCCCCAAATACCCAGAAAGGCTGAATCCCCCATGTGGCCATACTGAAGTCAAGGTCTTTATGGAGGTGATTAAGGTGACTAGAGGTCATGAGGGTGAAGCCCTGATCCAATGAAGAAGAGAAAGAGACAGCAGTGCCCTGTCCTTGCCACATGTGGCCACAGAGGGAAGGCCTGGAGGACCTTGTGCAAGCCTGGAGGACGGCTCTCCCCAGAACCCGGCTGGGCTGGCAGCCTGGGCTCAAACTTCCAGCCTCTAGGACTGTGAGAAATAAGTTTCTGTCATTTAACTCAGCTAGTTGCTGTTCTTTGTTAGGTAGTGCTGGCTGGCTACTCAACAGGGGGAGCTGCTCAGGTCAGACACAGGAGCCCCGACCTGCTTTGTGCTGACAGGAAACACACACAGACATATGTGTGATACCCAGGCATGGACACACACATGCTTGCAGGCACACATGTAAGCACATACACAAACACATGCACACTCTACTCTGGAACAGCTGTTGCTAATGATATTGTTGCTGTTTCAAAGCAGAAACAGATACATGTATGAGGGGACTGAAGGATGGAATAAGGTTTTTTGATTTTCACATAAACATGTAGGAATATATTAAACAGGAAAATAGAAAAAGTGGTTATTTTTGTTCTAAAACGATTCAATGGAGGGTCTATTAGCTTGAATATATTTATTAGTGTATATATAGAAGCATACAGTGGAGATATTGCAGGTTCCATTCCAGGCCATCTCAATAAAGCAAATATCTCTATAAAGTGAGTTACATGAACATTTTAGTTTCCAGAGCTTATAAAAGTCATGATTATTCTATACTGTAATCTATTGAGTGTGCAATAGCATTATGACAAAGAAAAGTACATACTTTAATTTAAAAGCACTGCACCACTTCATATTGCCAAAAAGCATCTGAGCCTTCAGCAATCTTTTCATCTGTGGAGGGTCTTGCCCGGATGTGGACGTGTGGAGGGTCTTGCCCGGATGTGGATGTGTGGAGGGTCTTTCCCTGAGGTTGACGTGTGGGGGGTCTTCCCTGGAGGTTGACGTGTGGAGGGTCTTGCCCCGAGATTGACGTGTGGAGGGTCTTGCCCAGATGTGGATGTGTGGAGGGTCTTGCCCTGAGGTTGACGTGTGGAGGGTCTTGCCCCGAGGTTGACGTGTGGAGGGTCTTGCCCCGAGGTTGACGTGTGGAGGGTCTTGCCCAGATGTTGACGTATGGAGGGTCTTGCCTGGATGTTGATGACGGCCCGTTGATCAGGGTGGTGGCTGCTGAAGCCTGGGGTGGCTGTGGCAATTTCTTAAAAGAAGAAAACAATGATGTTTTCTGCAATAATTGACCCTTTCTTTTTCAGATTACTTTGTACCACATGATGTTGTTGAATAGAATTTTACTCACAGTAAAACTTCTTTCAAAATTACAGTAAATCCTTTCAAGTCCAGCCACTGCTTCATCATTTAAGTTGATGTAACATTCTAAATCCTTTGTCGTCATTTCAACAATGTTAGTAGAATCTTCACAGGGAGCAGATTCCATCTCAAGAAACCACCTTCCTTGTTCATTCTTAAGAATCAATTCTTCACCCCTTGGAGTTTGATCATGAGATTGCAGTGATTCAGTCACGTCTTCAGGCTCCACTTCTAATTCCAGTTCTCCTGCTATTTCCACCATATCCGTGGTGACTTCCTCCACGGAAGTCTTGAAGCCCTGAAGCCCCATGAGGCTTGGAATCAACTTCCTCCCAACACCTATTTATGTGGATATTTTGATGTTCCCCATGAATCATGGATGTTCCTAATGGCATCTGGAATGGTGAATCCTTCCCAGAAGGTTTTCAATTCACTTTTCCCAGATCCAACAGAGAAATGGCTACCCATGGAAGCTATAGCCTTATGAAATGTGTTTCTAAAACAATAAAACTTGAAAGTTGAAATTACTTTTCTTCTTGATAAGTTGAAATTACTTTTCTTCTTGATCCGTAAACTACAAAATGAATGTTGTGTTAGCAGGCATGAAAACAATGTTAATCTTTTTTTTTTTTTTTTTTTTTTTTTTGCAGTTTTTGGTGGGGGCCAGGTTTGAACCTGCCACCTCCCGTATATGGGGCCAGCACCCAAATCCGTTGAGCCACAGGCACTGCCCAACAATGTTAATCTTATTGTATATCACCATTCCATCAAATCTCTTGGACAACTAGATGCATTGTCAATGAATGGTAATAGTTTTAAAGGAATCTTCTTTTCTCAGTGGTAGGTCTCAACAATGGGCTTAAAATATTCAGTACACCATGTAATAAACAGACGTGCTGTCACCTGGTCTTTGTTGTTCCATTTCTAGAGCACAGGCAGAGTAGTTTCAGCATCATTCTTAAGTGCCATAAGATCTTCAGAATGGTAATGAGATTTGACTTCAACTGAAAGTCACCAGCTACTTTAGCACCTAACAAGAGAATCAGTCTGTCCTTTAAAGCTTTGAGGACAGTCAACAACTTCTCTCTACCTGTAAAAGTCCTAGATGACATCATTTCCCAATAGAAGACTGTTTCATCTGCATTAAGAATCTGTTGTTCTGTGTAGCCACCCTCTCAATGATCTTCTAGCTGAGTGACTGCTGCAGCTTCCCCATCAGCACCTGCTGCTTCACCTTGCTCTTTTATGTTACAGAGGTGGCTTCTGCCTTAAACCTCATGAAACAACCTTTGCTACCCTCAAACTTTTCTTCTGCAGCTTCCACACCCCTCAGCCTTCATTGAATTAAAGAGAATTAGAACTCCCTTCAGGATTAGGCTTTAGCTTGAGGGAATGTTGCAGCTGGTTTAATCTTCTATCCGCATGACTCAAACTATCTCCCTATCAGCAAGAAGGCTGTTTTGCTTTCTTACCATTCATACCGTGGGGGCTCAAAAAACAGTCTCCTGAAATGAAACCTCAGAAGCAAAAGCTTTTCTTTGGACTTTCCTCCTGTCTCTCAGCATTCTTCTTCCCCAAAGCAGGCATTAGAAACTAGAATCCCTCTCTGTGATGGCAGGCCACAGAACAAGAAAGTCAGCCATAAAACTGGAAATATTATTTGTAATAACTGGCCATAAAAAGATTATCTGACCTACCCTATTTGATTGTAAATCATAGACCCCCTCCTCCAATTCCAGCAATGTCATGGTCCCACACTCAGAAGGAAGGATGTGCAACACTGGTGGCTTAAGTTACTGTCTTATGCCTCTTTGGGAAGAAGTATGGAGAATCCTCAAAGAGCTAAACATAAACTTTTCGTTGATCCCTCAATCCCATGACTAGGTATCTAACAAAGAAGGCAAAAAATTATTTTCCCATAAAGACATTTGCACTAGAATGTTTATCGCAGCTCAATTCACAGTCACTAAGATGTGAAGTCAAACTAAGTGCCCATCAACCCAGGAATGGATTAATATGTATATATATCACAGTTTTTTACTTTGTTAATCCATTCCTGGGTTGTTGGGCACTTAGTTACTTAGTTTCACTCCACTGAATAGAGCTTCATATATATATATATATATATATATATATATATATATATATATATATATTTTCTTCAACTTCATCCAAGTTAATACAAAAGATATTTGGCTCCATCTTTTTATGGCTGATATCAGGAGTATATATATATATATATATATATATATATATATATATATGGAGTACTATAAGCATATATATATATTTATAGTACTTATAGTGGTAGTACTTATAGTAGTTTATATATGCTATATATATATGTATATATATATATATGTATATGTATATATATAATGTTTATAGTACTCCATATATATGCTCCTGATATATCAGTCATAAAAGGATGGAGCCAAATGTCTTTTGTATTAACTTGGATGAAGTTGAAGAATATTCTCCTTAGTAAAGTATCACAAGAATGTTAAAGCAAGTAGCCAATGTATGCAATACTAAGAAGAAACCAATAGACGAGCACAAGAGAAAAACACAATTAAATTCAAAGAGGGGTACCCAAAGATGGGTAAGATCACTCTGCATTCAGTCAACCTAAGACAGGGACCAAACCATTGATGTTTGTATCCCCATGACGGGTAAGACTGAAACTGCAAGAGCAGGCAACCTAAGACAGGGGCTATGTTTTTCCACCATACAAAAAACAA
>CAUYPK010018952.1:0-22638 GCA_963574355.1 Loris lydekkerianus
TAATATTTATATATTTATTATATAAATATATAATATTTATATATTTATTATATAAATATATAATATTTATATATTTATTATATAAATATATAATATTTATATATTTGTATATTTATTATATAAATATATAATATATGTTTATATGTTAATATATATTATATATAAATATATTTATATATTATAAATATATATATATTTTATAAAAATATTTTATATATGATACAAATTATATATAGAGATATATATTATATAAATATATTCATTCATATAAATATATATAATATATAAATATTTATATATTTATGTTTATATATTTATATATATTTATATATTTTTATGATTTTATAATTTTTTATAATCATATAACATAATATAATATATATTGTGAAATTCAAGATATATGCTTACTCTAAATGTGTATGTACATTGAAGCTGAAACGCAAATACTTAAATATATAACTTTAAAGAATATAGATATGTTGATATGCCTGCAATAATCTGATGTAACTAATTATCTGAAATTATGTGTGTATATATATGTGTGTGTGTGTATGTATATATATAATATATAATTTATGAATAAGCCACATTTGTAGGTCTAAATAAAGCTCACATCTTGGAACTGTTGAGCTTTTCCTAACAGTGTTTATAGAGTTACAGTGTATGGGTATGAGCAGATGGGAAGCAAAGGTTTATAGGCTACGAAAGCCTGTTTATAAACCACAAAATGAAGAGGAAGGGATGATGCATCACAATAATTGTTTTACTAAGTCACCTGTTTTCATTTCAGATAAATCATCTCTCCTTCAAAACATCTTCAGAAAAATTGATAATACTAGGAAAGGGCCGCTGACTTTTTTGCTATCAAGGATGAGGATGTTAAGTCAAGAGATGTCATCAAGAGTTTGTCTAATCTTAAATCATTCCAGATGTGTGAAATTCTTGTCTACCTTCAGAGACATCTAGAGAAAATTTGTTCTAATTCCTTTAGGAAGCATATTTTAGGAATCTTTTATGAGTCTTAGAGTAATTCATATGCATAGGTGATAAAAAGGTGGATTTCTAGAAAAAGTACTAGAGACATTGAGTGATTTGGGCAAAAATGAATGCACTTACAGGCCTGTTAGTTGTCGTGTTCGGTATAATATTATGTCTGGGATGGCAGATGCTTATGAATACCATGTGAATTACAAAGAGAAAATTTACTTTAAAGAAAAGTCTTTGCCCAAAATGTGTGTACAAAGTATTTGTTGAAAAATGGAGACTTGAGTTGAAGAAAGAAATTAATAAAGTCTGTACTTAACCACGACATAATTGTACCAAATGTGTGTAAACACGTGTGTGTACATATATGTATATTCACTATCTATATACATATATACTTAATCTAGGGAGATACTTCAAAGTAAAGCAACTGTGTCTGGATAACATATAAAAAGCCAATGAAAAAGAATAAACCTAAAACCAAATTTTTAACTAAATACATTGTTACACAGTTTACACCTAACGTTATCCTCATTGTACTTTTTCATTCTGTTTTATAAGCTACGTGATGAGGGCATATCACTGAACTGAATCCTGGGTAACAGACTTGAAATACTGTGAAATGCTTTCACTTTATTAGAAGAATACAGGGTAAGAAATTTAAACAAGACATTCTTGTATGCTCCTAATTTTATAAATATTGCTAAAATAAATAACAATTGTATATTACAACCAAGATACCTCAATATGTGAGTTGGAACATTATAAATGGGCTAAAAAAGAGCTGAGGATGTCCCTTTTTTTTATTTTGAGCCAACTAAAATAGAAACTTATCTATTCAGTCCCCTGAAGGGTCAATCCTATAGAAATTACCTGTGGCCTTCTGTATATTTCAGGGCCCACAAGGTGACAGACCTTGTCTGTGCTGCAGAGCAAGCTATTCAGCTGCAAATTTGGGTGGCCTGCAGAATACATTTTCCCTCATTAAACATATCTGGATCGGCTTGTTCCACTAGAACAGGACAAAAAAGAAAAAGGAAGATTTATGCCACGGGAGGGAAAATATAGTGAAGACGGATCAACAGTGGCTCAAATCAGATCTTTCTTTCTGTATCTTAACCTGTTTGGATAATTATTCTACTTTTGTCAAATAAGCTCTCTGTTTCCTTCCTATTGTTTATTTTTTGTTTGTTTATTTAAAGAAATGGACAAGAGATAATGATTAAGAATAATCACTTGCTCAAAAGAGTGTAATTAAATGTTTTGAGGCTAATGATGCCTATTTCCAGTGGAAACAACTAAAATCAAGCCATAGGGCAAAGCAGAAGGCCAGGACACCATAGCCTTAGGACAAACGTGGGTAAATAACTTTCACTTTCTATCAAACCTTGTACTTGAAAATAAAGTACAATTCTCGATTTCTGCCTTAGGAGATTCTAATTAGAATGATTCAATTTTTTTTTTTCTTAAAGATTCAACATCTCAGCAATGCCTTATAATTACCTTTTCAAACATTTCAACATCAATTTTCACTTAGAATGCTGCAGCATTAGAAAGACTATAATATTGGAGTAAATGCATTTTGAATATACAATGCAATTATGTACTTTCACTTTTCCAGTAATTGATATAAGTTTGGTTTATTAAGTTTGTATTGTCTTGTCCTGAAAAGTGGTTATGAAACTATTGTAATTACTTGAATCATGAAAACTTCTGTATTGTGCAGTTGTGGTCTATAATAATCTCTAAGTTGAATTTCGTACTTTCAATACATCTAAAAGATGGCCAGACTAAATAAACAAATAAAAAAATGCTTCTCCTTCACATATTGTCCTTAATTTATGGACCCTAGCTTTTTTGGCTTGCTTAAAAAGGTATGAACATATTTACTATTACTTTATAAATATAATCAGGCTTACTGATTATAGTACATAACAAACTTGTGTGAATAAATTTATACAATAAACACAAATTTATTATCTACTGTACATACATTATTTCACTTAATGCTCACAGCATTGCAATTTTAGCATTATTTATAATGATTTATTTGGAAGCAAAACAATTATAAATAATATATAATTATAGTAAGGTACATCTGATTCCTAACATGCATTTTACCATATTATCCTGATACTGAATGAATATAATGAAAGAAGAAAGAAGAGGAAAAGGGAAGAATAAAGTAGAGAAGAAAATACAGACAAGATTAAGAGAAAAAAAATAATAAATTACAGGTGGTGCCTGTGGCTCAAAGGAGTAGGGCACTAGCCCCATATGCCGCAGGTGGCAGGTTCAAACCCAGTTCCAGCCAAAAAGTACAAAAAAAAATAAAAATAATAATAATAAATTACATTAGTGAGTATTTCAAATGCAATAACTATTTTTTTCATGTAGAAATTTCTTCCTGAAAATTTCTGGGATATTCATGATTTTTAAATCCTGATTCCTGAGGGAAAAAAAGAGAGATTTTTTTGAAAGTATTAAAATATTTCATCATTTAATAGCATAAGATAATGACAAATTAACAAAATAAAACTAACTCTTCCACTAGAATTAAAGCTAAACAATCAACTTAGAGAGGTTACTGGCTTAAGAGACAGGTTAACTTCATGTCTGAAGCAAGGACAGGAAGTGTGAATTCCCTGATATGAGCACTAGTCCCAAGATCAACACTGACACTGCACCAGGATCATTGGAGGGATTTTAGATATTGTTTTCTCTCTTACCTGCCTCATTCCTCATGTACTCAGGCATTTTTTAAGTTTTAAATACTTTCTCCCTCAAGTATATTTTCTTTTTCTTTATTCCCATTTTAGGCTTGTGTCAGATTCTCTCACCATGGACACAATGATAAGTCTTGATTTTAAATTCTGCTTTCTGAACTCCTAACTTATTTCCAGGTGTTACAGATATGCTTTATTATGTCAATCTTTCTATTTAAAATATAAGTAAACTTCTTGTCTCTATGAGAGATTCTGTTACTATTAACCAAATATTGCCACTTCCCTCACTGTGATGCAAGGACCACATGACCTGCTTCAGGAGATGGGTAAGGACCACATGACCTGTTTCAGGAGGTCTGTAAGAACCACATGACCTGCTTGGACAACTGAATCTGAGTAAACGGGTCATGTGCCATTTTTGGATAAGAGTGTGAAGAAATCCTGCTTCTGTGGTGACTAAGGCTAAGCCAGAGCGAAGTTGCTTCATGAGCCCAAAGTGAAGACAGCAAAGGACCAGCATGGTTATTGACTTGAATTGCATATGTTTTTTAAGGGGGGGAAGGAACTTTTGTGATTATAAACACTGAGCCTAGAGTGCCATTTTCTGTGACAGCATCAAATCACTTTGCTCATCTGTTAGTCTAGTGCACTACTCATCACTTACTATAAGATCATACAAACTCCTGTAGTTCAACATTGTGGACCCTTTTTTATATCACTCCTACCAGTATTTCCAATTTCATGTCCTGTGTTCTTTCTCCATGTCCTTCTACCCTCTATATCGTTTAAAATCCATAATGTTTCCTACACATCCATAATTTTCCTCTTTATACCAGTTTTGGCATCTGAATGTAATACTCATATTGTACCTCTCAGTAACATTCATATTACACCTCATATTTCATTTCCTTTGTAAAATCTTCCCTGGAGCATCTAGTCCAGACCGTCATCAATTCTGCGGTCAAACTGGCCCACACAGGCTCCAGGTACTTTATTAAATGGATAGTGTTATAACATATTTTGCATATTTATATCCTACCCTAGATAGAGCATAACTCACTAAGGATGCAGAACATATTTAATTCTAATTAAATGCTCAGTGCAGTTGGGGGTGTTGTGTAGATATTCAATAAAACTTTATGGAACATGTAAATGATCAGTAAACAAGGGATTTTGAGGTTAAATACTGATTCTCATTAATAAGCAATATACAAATGAATGAACATGTTTTAGTAGAAATGGATATTTACTACAAAAAAATTGTATGACTAAGAAATATCTAGTGTGCTTTCAAGAAAACAGCATGGATTAAATCTACCACTCTCCTCTAACTCATTTTCAGCAGATGATGAGAACTGGCATCCTGTCATTTCAGCTTTTTTCAACAATGTTCATTCATCCACACTTGGCAAAAAATTTTTCAAAAGTTAAGAATTTTTATCACTGAACAGGAGTCGTCTTTATAACTATTTATCTTTACTATACTGTCACAAAATCTGTGCACTCCATGACAGCCTAAGGTTAATGAACTGGAATTCCCTTTTCAGTGTTTGAACATTCTTTCTTTCCCACCCTCATGCATAATTTTCTTCCTGGTGTTACAGTACAAGTCTGTACAGTACTCTGCACTTAATCTCCATATCTTATCTTCCCAATTCATCTTGTTGGAAAGAATTCAACATCCTATAATTTTACCCTCCATTGAACTAGAATAATTTCTACATTTAGATTATTCAGAGCCATTAAGAGAACTTGTTTTCCGCTAGCATTTGATTCTGCTATAATCCATTGCCAAAGGCATTAAATAACAGCATCACAGGCCCTTCAATGGCAAAGACAAACTGGCAAGGAATAGCAATCATGTATAAATACCTTTGTGAACCACTATAATAATCACGTCGTTTTTATTGAGCCATTGTATATATATATTCTCTTTTATGTAAAATCGTAATCATTTGTTGAAATAACAGCCTTTGCTCTCCAATGCTAGTTACAGCTACTCATGAAAGACAGGCTACATGGGCTGCTTAGGCTTCGCAGTGGGTCTTTTCTCTTCAATATCTGATAATTCTGGGCCCAATGAAGAGCTTTATTTTTCTTATAACTTTATTAGAATATAAAGTAAATAACTTCCAAAGAAGGCCATTATCAATTTTTTTTTCCTTCCCTCCATGCCATTTCTCTATTGAAAGATAAAGTTTATTTCTTCTCTCCTTGAGTCTATGATGGCCTTGAGATGGCTGATGACCAACCGAAGTAGACTGAAGTATTTTCTGTTCTGGAACTTTTGAATCAGGCCTTGAGAGAACAAGCAAGGTTTTCTTCCCTTTCTCTTTGAATACTCTTTGGTAACCAGATGTCATGCGTTAAGGTCTAAATAACCGCATGGGCAAGCCAGCACAGCTTCCAGCCAGCAGGCAGCAATGACTGTGAGTGAGATTATTACAGACCTTCTGATCATGCCAGTGGCACGGCCAATCTCGCTTGATAGGGAATTGACTGTCAACCACTCAGTTATGAGAAATAAGAAGTATTTTTGTTTTAAGCCACTGAGATTTGGGCTGGTTTGTCATTTAGCAAAAGGTAAGTGAAATAAGACGATCTAAGTATGATAGACTATGCTTAGAATTAAATAGGTATTTATTCTACAGAGCACTATATGTAGTTCTAAAGAGAGTGGACCTAGGGCCAGGTTTCTAATTAAAATCTAGCTCCCCCACTGACTGGCATCATCACCCTGACCTAGCTACTCAGAGTCTGTTGCAGCTCACTTTCTTCTATTAAATTATGGGAATCACAGGTGGTGCACAATGGCTCACTTACTACTAATAATCTTACTAGTGGCTAATCTTACTACTTTGTGAAGCCAAGGTGGGTGGATTGCTTGAGCACAGGAGTTTGAGACCAGCCTGGGCAAATACAGGCCTTCCCCCCCCCTCCCCCCATCTCTAGAGCTCAAGAGTTTGAGAGGTTGCTATAAGCTATGATGAAGCCATGGCACTCTAAAAAAAAAAAAAAAAAAAAAAAAAAATTGGAAAGCACAATAAGAGCTCTATTTTGGAGTGGTTGCCATGATTAAATGAGGTCAATACATACTGTACTATGCTTGGAATAGTATGTTGCCCGTCGTAAGTGTTGGCAATAGCTATCATCAGTCTCTGGATGAAGATATTTGTCATTAAACTGTCATCCAAGGTTTTTGTCATCTGTCCCTTTTATTTTGGGGTCTTATCTTCCACCACTCTTATATTGCATCAATCTTACATTCCAACCACTCAGAGAAAGAGGTGTATTTCTGCTTCTGTAACATGATACTTTACTTTCCTCTCTCTTCTCTCTTCCAGATTCTATTCATGCTTCAAACACTAGACAATTTCCTCTTCATTAATACTATAATATATCTATTTACCAAACATTTAATGAGCATATCTCTTGTCTCTGGCTTTGAAGATAGAGTAGTCAACAATGGGCAGATTATAACCTAGTAGCTGTAGCTATTCTTTAAGCAAACTGGTCTATTCCTGAGCAATTCTTAGTGATTTTATCCCTTATTCTTTTTTTCTACTTGGTAAAGTCATTCCTTCAGTTCCAAAGATATTTAGCAAATACTTATAACTAAAGCAGATTATGACATGCTTATAAGATGTAATTACTTGCAAGGTGCTTCCACATTGCTCATCGCAAATTATAATAAAATCCCATAAGCTTCAATACTATTTGCTCCACTTTGTAGACTCTGAAACTGAGACAAAGTGACCCGAATACGTTTTCTCCCCATCTCCACCCACATAAACAACTAACATACCAATAGTGTTGAATTCAAATGGGTTAAGACCTATGTTACCAAGGTAGTGCCCTATTCAGTAGAAATCTAAGTTTCCTAAAGCCAATGATCTCTCTAACTTAGTTACTTATACTACATATTTGTGAGCCCACATGTTATTGATTTTAAGGGAGGATTACAAACAATTATAACAAAAATCTCTTATCTTTAAAGCGAGAGGTATCGGGGTCAGGTTAGGGAAAGTAGAAAGTAGTAGAAAGAATGAGCTGGGTTCATAGAACATTTACTATAAAAGAAGCAAAATTTCATTACATTTATATTTGTGCAAAAAAAGGAGTAACTAAAAAGGAGACCCTGCTCATTTTCTTGTACTTATGTATATTACCCATATATAGTACACATAGAATCGTTGTTTGCAAATTTTTAAGAACTCCCAGAGTAAACTTACAATTGTTATTAAAAATATGTTCTCCAGCACATTAGAATAAAGTTTTCCTTCTTTGAGAGAGTATTCTAAAATTATTTTTAATACCAATTATGGAAAGTGTTCAGCCTCTAAAGTCACAATGATAGTCAAGATCATTGGCAAATACCTATTCCACCTGCCTGAAAACTATTTGTCTTTAGATGAATTATTAATCTCTTTCGTCCTTAACATTTCTCATCTGTACTATGGCACATAATAATAATTCCTCACCTATTGTGCATAATGCAAGGGTACATGTCAAATTTATTAAAAGTAGAATATAAATGTCTTAATACAACAAATAATTAAGGTGAAGGCTATGTTGAATAGTTTGATGTAAGCGTTCCAAATTGTATATAAAATCAGCACCTTGTATACCATAAATGCAGTAATATACACAGTTATGATTTAATTTAAAAATGAGAAAAAGAAAAAAGAAAATAATAAATAATAATAATTCCTGTCTTTAATGAGTTATTGTGATGTTTAAATGTGGAAATCCACTTAAAAGGCTTAGTAGAGTGCCTATAATGAAAAGTGATCAATAAATATTACCTATTAGTAGTTATTATAATAAATGAAATGGATGTACCTTGTAGATATTTCAGTTGTGACTACTAATTAAGGTGACAGAAAGTAGAGTAGGTCACCAGGGGATGGGGGAGGGAAACTGAGGCTGACTGTCAATAGGGAAAGGGTGTCTTTGATGGTGACAGAAATCATCTGGAATCTGATAGCAGTGTTGGTTGCACAATGCAGTAAACATAATGAAAACGTCTAAATTGCACACTTGAAGAAGGTGAATCTTATGTTATGTCAATTATATCTCAATAATTTTATTTAATTACTTATTATACCACCATGGAAAAATGTAACATGTTATCACTAAAAGGGTATTTCAATATACCCTCAACTTTAAAAATTAGAAATGAGTTTATACAGTATAATTTTACGTTCTTTAATAATAAAATTTAAAAGGGAGCAATATCAGTTTGACAAAGAAAGAAACAGAAAAAGAGATAGCAAGAAAAACAGAGACAATATCTAGCAGTAGATAGACAATATTATCAGAGTGGATAATGTTATAAATGATTTTCCAGTCACTTTTGGGCTAATTTGTCTTTATCAAAAGCCCTCACCATGACCACAAATTCATTTCTTAAAAAGAAAAGAAAGAAGTTATGATAACTTCACAGGGAGGAAATGAAACTAAGTGGCATTTATTTAAAAGAAAAATACATAAACTATGGACAGAGAGACTGAGGAAGGAGAAGGAAAAAGTCTGTAGGGAAATGAATCCAATACAAAGTAGTCTTAATGCATCTTAGACATTGTAACTGGTCTCCATAGTGCAAGGGAATCAATAGAGACCTAGTTCCTCATTCCGGGGCACCTCCCGTTTCTGTCTTGCAGCCTCTGACCTACCATCATTTTTGACTTGGAAATTTCCAGAAGAAGCATTACCATGAAGTCTTTGGCATCTGAGAGAGACACCAAGGCTTGCAAACTTTTGTACAGTCGCAGCAAATTTTTAAAATCGAAGAAAAATGTTTTAAGTTAGAGTATTCTATTCAGGCAGTGAGACTTGGGGAATTCTTGGCACAGGGAAATTTTATTCAGCTAATGAGGCAGGGATTTTCTGACAACCAAAGTATTTATTAAGCCAAGGAGGTGAGAGTTGTTCTCATACTGAAACCAGCACATTTATCTTTAGAGAAGAATATGAAGTAGTCAGTGATGGTAAATAGATTGCTTGCAAATTTTCCTTTCTGAGAGAGTCATTTTCCTAAGGATTATTACTGTAGTATGAAGGCAGAGTATTTCCCCTAGCTCCTTGACGATTTCAAGACTCTCACCTAAGGACTAATGCAATGTACTTTATCTTTATGAGATTCAAAGTTTATTTCTCCTTTCTTTCTTTTTAAAATTTGTTATATTTATCTCTTCCTCAGCTTTCCAACAAAGGGGTATTTGTATATCATCTCTAAAAGAGGTATCTACTGAATACAGAGATGGGCAGTGTAAAGAGTATGTTTTAGGCAAAACGTCTAAGGAATATTAGGAAGGTTCAGACAAAGTGGGTAAGTTTTTATCTAGGTCAAGGAAGGGGTGAAGGTAAAAAAATGTTTTGCCAATGCTTACTAAGCTTTGCATTCAGAATCCATAGACAGTTTAGAGCAATAGATAAGCTAATTAAAGGAGGAAATAGGCCTCCTATTTAGAATCTGTAAACTAAATTGGGTCCTTTCTCTGCACCCCAAACACGGCAGTTTCCTACAGGACAAGACAGGAAGTAAAAGGACTCAAATTCTTCACCCTAGCAAGTCTGGGCAGTGTTTAGAGGGAAATCCAAACCCTCCCAGTTCATCAGTGAGCCTGCTGGTCTCCCACTCTCCTTTACTGCGTGTGTGTGTGTGTGTGTGTGTGTGTGTGTGTGTGTGTGTCTATCATGTTTCCATGACACTTGGTGTGTGGAAGCCTCACAATGAACTGTATATTTGAAAGCAATTGTTTGGCTACTGAATCGTTTCAAATTTTTGTTTTTGTTTTATTTTATTTTGTTTGTCACCCTCTGTAAAGTACTGTGATGTTATAGCTCACAGCAACCTCAAATTCTTGGGCTCAAGTGATCCTCTTGCCTCAGACTAGCTGGGACTACAAATGCCTCCCACACCTGCCTAGTTTTAGAGATGGGGTCTTGCTTTGCTCAGGCTGTTCTGGAATTCCTGAGCTCAAGTATTCCACCTACCCTGACCTCTCAGAGGGTTACGATTACAGACACGAGCCACTGTGCCAGGCCGGGCTACTCAATCATTGTGAAACCAGCCCCCAGCCTCTCAGAGCAAGCACCGCAGCCTGATTTGCCCCTGACAGGATACTTCGCCTATGGGAATTAATGCTGCTGTCTGGGATGGCTGAGCAGTGAGATTAAAGGGCCTCATGCTTCGGAGGACTCTTGGCACAACACTGGTGTCTGAGCTCTGGGCCCACTGCCCTCCCAGTCCTGTCCATGTCCTTTGTGTGATTGTCATTCCATCGGCCTCAGGAAGCGTGAATCCAACCAGTCAACAATCCTGCTAGTTTCACTCCCAGGTGTCTGGAAGCCCGTGGTTCCTTTCCATGCCTGTCAGACGTGGACATATCAGGAGGTTGAGGGTTTTTTAAGATGTAGATTTCTCCATTTACTATCTCCAGTTCCTCTGAACACTAATATCCTCTGCTCCTCATCATTAATAAATTAAATAAACCTAAACAGCCTCAGCGTGTTGTACTCAGGACCCAACCTGCTCTTCCCACGTGATTCTCCTCAGTTTCTACAGGAGGACATTTAGCGCAGAAGTCAAGAGGCTCCCACCCTCCTCTCTTGTGCTTCTCCTGCCAACCCCTCAAGACAACCCTCAGGACAACCACACAGAATCTTTGCAATTTGAAAAATCCATTATTTTTTCCTCCCCTGAGTATATAATTATAGCCATCTCTCCTTGCTGAACTAAATCTGAGCCATCAGTCTGAACTGTTACACGTTTACATCCATTATACGCACAGCCATCATATAAAAATGCTTCTTATGACACGTAAAATGTCCACATTTTTAAACCACCTTTTACATGATGTGACTCTTCCTGGCTTTTCTAGTCACACAAGCTTCTCTCCCAGCTTCCTGCAGCCAAGTTCAGCTGAGGGGCCAGGTCACGTTCTTTCCTGTATCAAGTCTGTCAGACCAATTTTACCCAAAGCTGGAATAGTCTTCCCTCCTCTGGCCCCTTAGTCAATACATGCTAATTTTTTGAATCTTTGTTTAATTAATATTTAATTCCAGAAGTGTTTGCTGATAATGACAGTTCCATCTTAACCTTGCTCCTCTGTGACACCATTCACGGCTTCTTTTAATTGTCGTTTATATCAGTGGCCAAAGCATATTTCCTATAAAGGGGTAGAGAATAACCATGGCAGGCTCTGGAGGCCATAGGTTGTGGTCACAGCTACGCAGATCTGCCAGAGTAGCAGAAATGTTGCCACAGAGAACAGGCAAACGGGTGAACATATTTGCATATGAGCAGGTATAGTCCACTTCTGCACTGTTCACATTTTAGGCTGAATAATTCTTTGATGTGGGGCACTATCCTTTGAGACATAGAGTATCTGGCAGCGTGCCTAGTGTACCCACCAGATGCCATTCCCACTCTGAAATCGTCAAAACAAAAAATGTATCCAAGCATTGCCAGTGTCTCCTGGGAGGCAAAACCACTTCCAGGTAAGGAACATAACAGAACTTTATTTACAAAAACTGGCTAGGTTGAGCCTATGTAGGTGTAAGTCAGTTGATTCCCTGGTGTGTAAAGTGAACTCCAATTTCTATTTGCATGTTGATGTTTTGGCCGTATCTATTTGCATAAGTAGGTCAGTATAGGGTCTTGTTCTGTATCTGTTGGACTTACCACTTTGTAGGCCTTGCTTATAACAGAACACTGTGTTCAGTAAGTATTTGATGAATGGACGAGTGAATGATATTGCTAAAACATTTTCAAGGGAGTCACAAGTTCAACAGACAGAATTTGAAAAATTAAAAAGCAGCTGATGCAGCCTTAAGAGAAATAAGACAGTCAGAATAGACCATGGTACATTGAAGGAGGTTCATGGTAAAAAGAAAAAAAGCAAAAAAGCATTAACAGAAGGTAGATCAGATCCAAGAAGTTAAAGGGTTGTTTTAACATAAGAGAGTTGGGAAAGTGGAGGGAAAATAAAAATAAGAAAAACAGACAAATAAATATATGAACAAATAAATAGCAAAAGGGAGTGGTGTGCAAATATACTATAATGAAAAACAGAATTTATTCCCAAGTTAAAGCTTCTCTGAGACCAAGAAAAGTTGGTACATGTTTAAAGTGAGTTTCAGGCTATGCTTTCTTTTCAAAATCTTTAGAGTCTATTGACTATGAAAAAGCAAAATTGCCTTCAGGCTAAAGAGGCCTATTAACACCCCCATGAAGGACAGTCTTCAGCTCAGGAGGCAAGCTGGAGAGCGAGAGGAAGTCTGTATCTGGAGAGAATGCATTTATCATGCTTAGCACCCTTAGGCCAAGAACTTTCTGCTGCAGCCCTTCTCACGGATGGAGTCAGGTCACCTTACAGGCCTGGGACCGTGGGAGACAATAACGTGAGTAGATTCGCCCCCAGCCTGGGACTGTGTGAGCCAGAGACTTGTACATTCTATTCCTTTATTTTCTCCACCTACATAAATAAATCATATTTGACTCTGTCTCTTCAATCACCATTATATCTAAAAGAAAAGAAGGTATTTCCAAGAAATTAAACTGCATAGCTACTTGCACATAGGTATTTTTCTGTATTTTTCTCTGAATATTTTTGTATGAGGATTTTCTAGAAGTGACATATGACTACTGAAATTAATTAGCCTAGTATGAAGCACACAGTAGGATATTATTATTTTTTGGAATACACTTTTGATCCTACTCCATACCTTCCTGATATATTCTGTTAAGGCTCATTCTTTTTCTGTGTATGTTAATCTTTCATTGTTTTCTCCTGGGAATATCTCAGGTGTAATATGTGGGAAAAATTGGTGTGATGAGAATTTGGAAGCAGAGACAATGATCCAAATAATGACTCTATTTATTTCTAAGATTTTATGTCCTCTAAGCCTCAGTTATTCAATTTAAGAGATAAGGCTAATTATTTTCTACATTATGTTTGACAAATATATCAGTTCGTCCTTCCAATCAGGCTGATAGCAGGACTGCACCTCGAGAGACTCTTGACAGTTGTCTAAGGCCATGTGACCTCTTGTGGTCAATTAATTTTGAACATAGGTAATCTGTCTCACTTTTAGGCAGAGCATTTGATTGTTGCATAGGACCAATAAAGTCTCTCTCTCTCTCTTTCTCATTGTCTCTCTGTCTCTTTTTTATAATATGATAGAATCATTCCTTTTTTTTCTTTTCCATGTTTCTAAACCTTAGTGTATGGGCCACAAATATGACGATATCACCTCACTGCTCACTCTTGAAGATACTCTATTGGAAAGAAAGAAATAAACTTTTCTTGCTATAAGCTATTTTGCTTTTCAAGCTGCTACTGCAACATAACATAGCCTGTCTGTTAGATAAATTGACACGGGAAGTGGGATATAAAAGCAGTATACCTCATCTCAAACCTATGGTGTTGTGTTTAGAGTGAGGTGGTAGGCCTCTTACTGGAGGTTGGAAGGATGATCATTAATGATACTATAAACATTTGATAATACATAAATACCAAATTATCTGAGAGCCTATAATAAGCTTTTTTTTTGTTTGTTTTCTTGAGACAGTCTCACTTTGTCACCCTCAGTAGAGTGTCGTGGCATCACAACTCATAGCAACCTTAAACTCTTGGGCATAAGCGATTCTCTTGCTTCAGCCACAGTAGCTGAAGTAGCCCAGCTTCAGTAGCTGGGACTATAGGTGCCAGCCACAACGCCTGGCTGTTTTTAGACATGGAGTCTTGCTTTTGCTCAGGCTGATCTTGAACCTGGCTGTTTTTAGACCTGGAGTCTTGCTCTTGCTCAGGCTGATCTTGAACCTGGCTTTTTTTAGACATGGAGACTTGCTCTTGCTCAGGCTGATCTTGAACCTGACTGTTTTTAGACCTGGAGTCTTGCTCTTGCTCAGGCTGATCTTGAACCTGGCTGTTTTTAGACATGGAGCCTTGCTCTTGCTCAGGCAATCCATCCATCTCAGCCTCCCAAAGTGCTCAGATTACAGGCATGAGCTACTGCCCCGGGCCTTAATAAGCTTCTTGTTTTACAGAAAAAAAAAAAAAAAATGGAAAAAAATGTGAATAGCATGTTTGTTTGTTTTTTTATTATCTCCATTCCACAAAATCATCTAATAAAAAGCTGCTCTTTGAAAAAAAATATGCCCATTCACAGATATGATTAAAGGGAGAACAAAGAGAGTTGGGAAATTTAGTTGTTATTGAATAGAAAGAGGCAATTTCTTTCTTTTCTTTTCAACTGGAAGCCATAAAGGAAAAATTTGAGAAATGCTTTGAGTCACAAAGACTGATTAAAATTAAACCTCCTGGCAAGAAGTGGAGTCAGATGATACACAGTAAATACTCTCAAGTGGAAAAAACCGGCTCAGAGAAAAGACACGGAGGATCTGACTTTTCATGTAAGACTGATAGACTCACAGCACCTTGCAGGGAAATTCCAGAGAGAGCAACACGGATGAGAGAGAGCAGTCAAATACAGAAATAAATAAGAGAGAACTTGGAAGGCAGAGATGAGTACGCTCAAGTGGTTGAAACTAGGTTAACAATAAGCCTACTATGTTTTCTTTTTCAGGGTATAATCACCCAAAGGACCATCAGCTTGCACCAAAAGACATAGCAACAATGTGAAATTTAAGGTAACCCTTCATATTAGTTTTCTACGGCTGAACTAAAAAAGTACAACACAATCAGTGACTTTAAGAAAAATATTTATTGTCTTACATGTCTGAAAAGTAGAAGCCCAAGATCAAGGTGTTGGAAGGTTGGTTTCTTCTGAGGTCCGTGAGAGAATGCTGTTTTTCTGGGCCCCTCTCTTTGGCTTAATACACGTAGATTACCGTGTTCTCCCTACCTTTCTTTCCATCCTACTCTCACTATGCGTGACTGTCTCTAAACTTCTCTGCTTTGTATGGATACTAGCCATAGTGGATTAGTGGTTCATTCTACCTCTGCATGACCTTATCCTGCCTAATTATTAAGGCATCTTCAACGACGTCTTTTCTAATAAAGCCACATATGGAAGTACTGGAAATTATGACTTCAGTGTTTGAATTTTTGAAGGGACATGATTTGACCTGTAATGTCATTGGCTTTCCAACACTTCATAGAAAGGATGGTTAGAGAGTTTGCTCAGCCCTTTTGAAAGTATATTTTCCTATCTTTGACTCAATTATGCAGAGAAAATACGTACAATGGATGAAGAAAGTCTTCTCAGAAGCTAGAGGGGTCAACAGGATTTTGGAATCGCTGAGACTGCTGAACTGTGAACGGCATTATACTTCTTCCAGGCATCTATTACCTTCTCCTCCAGAACCACTAATGTTCTAGAGACTTCAACCTCCCTCCTCACACAGTTCTAGTATATCCCACCATTAGGAGAATGGGGCTGCAGTGGGACCATCTGGCTCAAGATGGGTGTCTACGTCCATTTGCTGGGGCGTAAAGAAATATCTGAGGCTGGGCAACTGATAAAGGCACGGAGTTTATTTGGTCTACAGTTCTACAGGCCGTCCAAGAAGCATGGTAAGACCATGAGTTTCTGGTGAGGGCTTTGGGCCACTTCCAATCACAGCAGAAGGCGAAGCTGGGCTGGCCTGTGCAAAAATCACACCACAAGAGAGGCGGCCGGGGGTGGGGGTGCTAGGCTTTCTTTCACAACCAGCTGTCTTAGAAACTGGCAGAGTGAAAGCTCACTTATCACCTTGAGGATGGCACAAAGCCACTCACAAGGGATCAGCCTCCTTGACCCAAAAACCTCCCATTAGGCCTGCGTGACTTCCAACATGGACCTCAAATTCAACATGAGGTTTTAAGGGGTCAAATATCCAAACCACAGAAGTGGGAAAATTAGCGCTCCTCCCTGGAAAGTTACGAAGTATTAAAGAGAAGCAGATGCTCGTTTTCCTCTTGGTTGCTGGGGTTGAACGTATCACTGTTAAAGCAGATGGCCTGGTGTTGTGACCTGAACTGAGAAACAGAAACATTGTCAGGATGGGAGGGAGAGTTCAACCAGAGACAAGGGAAGGCCGGGAGATCCACTCCCAGGTTTCGGGCAGCTCTTCGTCTCTTTTAGAGTCCAATTAGGGCATTTATTCCTATCCTTAGTTTTTTCATGAAATGTTATAGTGTGCCTCTAAAGTATCTGTTATTGTTTTATTTCTGGACACTGTTCTTTAGCAGCCCGAATTCATTTTGGTTGCATGCAAATAAACGGGGAAGAAACCGTCTACACAAAAAAATCTACCTACAAGGGAGTGTTAGAGGACAGGTGCTAAATGATGAACTCCTTGAGTTGAGGGGAATCATAAAGTTGTGAAGGTTTCTCTCTTAGTCAACTATGTTATAAAATACCCTTTATTTTCAAAGGGAAAAAATACCTGAAGAATTTTGTTACCAGCTATAACTGTTATAATACTTATCGTCTTCCAGTCATTTTTGAAACACTGGAGATATCTGAAGATGAGCCGCTACAGCTTCATGCAGTGAAGAGGCAGACGAGAAAGCACTAGGCAGTATATTTGAAAGAGGAGCGTGTCTTGACTTAAGTGCCAGCAGAAGAGCTATGTAGTACCCAGCAGAGGTTTTGGAAATATGTGCAGCGAGGGCTAGACTAACAGAGCAGATTCGGAATTGGGTACAGGGTTTGGAAATACTTAGCGAACTGAAAACCTTCATCCCTTGCGTATGACATCTTTGAATCCAAAAATACAAAATTGCATAGCAGGTGTTATAATGGCAAATGAAACAGTCAGGGAGACTTGCTGTGGCCCCTGACCAAATAAAAAAGCACAAAAGTCATTACACAGATGCTGAAATGATGAAGAAATAAAGCAGGTATTCAGATACTGCTCATTAAAAATAGCGACAAAATGTACAGTATCCAAACCACCTTATATTTCTCCTTTGGGTCTCAATGTGTATAGTGACCAGAAATACAGAACCCAGAACAAAAACATAGAGTTTATATCACTCCAGAAAAAAAGGATATATTTTGTATTTTTTTTTAAATTGAAGGTTACATGATTTTATACTATTTGCCAAGACATTAGCCACAACTTTTATTCTAGCTAGGAAAAGATACTTGATAGCATGGCCTGATCTGAGACATAGCATTAATGTCCTTGGGCACATCCTCTGACTTTCATATTCAACTGTCATGATTTTTCTTCTTTCCAGACTTTTGTAGTTGACTTTCATGAGTCCCACAGTCCCTCTGGTGGCTGAGCTATATGCCTTCTTAAAAAACGTGGCTCTGGGTTATCATGAAGAGGGAATGTTCTCAATACCATTCATGTTACAGGCTATATGTATATATATGAATATGAACATCTAAAATAATTATACTTTGAAATGGTATTTAAGAGTGTTTTCGTCTTGAAAACCACTGAGTTATTTCACATACCTTCAGGGTTTAAAATTTTGTATCAGTCTATTTATCAGTATAAATAGACTGATACAAAAATGTAGATAAAGACCATCTTCTCTGCTTGTTAAAAACAGTTTTTTCCCCTGAAATATAAAAAGCAATTTTATATTGTGTTCTGAATAAAAGGATATTTGTTGCCATCATCTTATGAAATAGATAGCTGTGAGTGAAATAGAATTTAGGAGTTTTGATGAAATTAAAATATATATAGATATAGATATAGATATATAGATATATATAACTATAAGTCTGAATTATTGAAAACCCACCAATAGATGTTAATAGATTCTGCTGAAAACATAAACAAGTCTAAATCGCAGTGGCTTAAACAACAAAGTTTTATATCTTCTAAATGCTGCATATCTATTATGGGTCAACTTCCAGGTCCCTCAAGAATCCAATGTCTCTAAATAGTTGCTTAGAAGACATACACTATCTTAAATTTTGCCAGGCATAGCACCATATGGAAAGGGAAGCTCTTACTGAAGCTATTAGATGGCAATTGCACCTGTCACTGCTCCTTTATATGGCCCTACTCTGCCACAATTAGAGCTGGGAAGTTTTTCCTTCTATGTGCTCACAAGGTGAGAAAAGCCATTAACCAAAGAGCAGAATAAATTATTTACTCAAAGGACAATAAAATTTAGAATCAGAGGTCTTATATTTCAATTTCATTATGACCACTTGCTAGCTAATTTACATTAATAAAATCAACTATATTTGGTATGACTTCCTCTTCTATAAAATGCCAAGGCAGTGACTTCAAAACATTTGTAAAATATAATTAAAAGATAGAAATAAAAAATATAAACTTTCTTTTTCAACATAAGCTCCAAGTTCAAGACACACTTATAAGCAGTGATACCAGCCATTTAGTCCATTCTTAAGGAACTGAAGGTCTTGAGAACCTCACCTTGAGACTTGACAAGCAGTCTTTTGTACATTATTCACTGAACAAACTTGGGTGTCATTTACAATTATTTTTTAAGATTAGGGAACAGAAAGAAGGCTGAAGGAGCCAAATCAGGACTTTAAGGTGAAAAACCTAATGATTTCCTATTGAAATTTTCACAAAATTGCTCTTATTTGATGAGAGGAATGAGCAGAACCATTGTGTGATGGAGAAGGACTCATTGCTGAAGCTTTCCCAGGTGTTTTTCTCTTAAAGTTTCTCTTACTTTCCAAAAACAGTCTCAGAAGAGCCAGTTATAATAATGCTTTGTCCCTCTAGAAAGTCAACAAGCAAAAGTCCTCCAACATCCCCAAAACTGTGGAAGGCAGCTTTGCTCACCACTGTCCTACAAATGCAAAAAAAAAAAAAAAAAAAAACTGACTATGATCTTTGCTCTTAACCACTTCATTTTTGCTTTGACTGGACCACTTCCACCTCTCAGTAGCCATTGGTTTGGTTGTACTTTGTCTTAGGGATCTTACTGGTAAAGCCAAGTTTCGTCTCCTGTTACAATTTCTCAAAGAAATGCTTCAGGATCAACCCCACTTTTTAAAAATTTTTATTGAAACTTCTTTGTTCTTTAGCTGATCTAGACATATAAGTTTTGGTACTCACCAAGTTTGCTCAACTTTAATTTTTCAGACAGAATTTTGTTAGCTGAGCTAATTGCAATGTCTATGGTGTTGGCTGTTTTTGGTGTTGATTATAATTTCTCTTTGGTTCAGGCAAAACAACATTAATTTTTCCCTTTGAAATTGATGTGGATTGTCTGGCACTGCAGGATTCTTTTTCAACATCATCTCTTTATTTCTGGAAATGAGATATCTGTTTCTAACCTGCTGATTCAAGAAGCATCATCACTGCTAACTTTTCAGAAAGCCTTGAAAATTTCACTATTCTTCCACCCAAGCTTCAGCATAAATGTGGTCTTTGTTCTTTTGTTCAATTTTGGCAGTCATGTTGGCCTGATGGGACACTTTTCATATTGATGCCTCATCATCCTGGTGTCTCAAACTAGATCCTGTTCAGACAAACTATAACAAGTTAGTACAGGTTTGTTTTTTTGCAAAAACAAAAATTGCAATGCCTGCACAGTTTTCTTCATAATATACACCTTCTACGATATTTCAAAAAAACCCTAATATAGCAGTATTCTGAAGATCAAATATGATAATAAGCAAAGCATTATATATAAGATATAAAAATCACACTTATAGAAAAATATCAAGAAAGGGGGGAATCTATTCAAAATAAGCAGAAAATAAATAATATTATTTGGTTACTGGAACAGGTGTTAGTTCAAAATTTATGTATTTAGAGAGGAGAAAGTAGAACAAATTGATTCATTGAAGTACACAGCAGCACCGTCATATAGAATGCTTTCTGCTTCTATTGGATTGAATTTGAATATGAACTGACATGTGTCAATAATTGAGTTATAGATCTTCATCAATAGTTTATAACAATAGTGTTGAACCTGTACTCTTTAAATGCAAGGGTTTTTTGCATATTTAAAATTTTTTACTGATTGCTGGTGAGCTTTTGAGTTTTGTATATTTATAATTTTTTTTTTTTTTTTTTTTTGCAGTTTTTGGCCAGGACTGACTTTGAACCCACCACCTTCTGCATATGGGACCAACACCCTACTCCTTTGAACCACAGGTGCCCCCCAATTTGTGAATATTTTTGAATTCACTAATAAGAATATTTTCTGCTTACAATAATTTATAGGAGATTTTTGAGGACTTCCTGGGAATTAATTTTGTCTGCAAATGAGAGTTTTAATTTTAACCTTTCAATATTTATACTGCTTCATTTTGTATTGGGTCTTTCCTGAATTCACCAGCTATAACTTATATTCAGGAAAGTTAAGAATGTATCTTCTCTATATCACATCAGAGACCTGAAATGAACTGAAAATTTGTCACTATCATGCAAATAAACAGGTCCAAAGGTAGACAGCTTAGCGATTGGTGTGGTAGCAGCATTATATCATAAAGCCCAAATGGTACTCACTGCATTCTGTACTTTCAGCATGAAGGTGAGAATTTGAGAAAAACAAACTTGCTGATGGACATCACTTATATTCACGATCAATAATTTCTAGGAGGTCCTTGATGCTGCCTGCTCAGGGTCTGGTAAGGGCCCTCTTCCAGGCTGCACACGGCTGCCTTCCCATTGTACCCACACATGGCATAGGGATGGTGAGAGAGCCCTTTTATAAGGACATGAATCCCATTTGTGTGGGCTTATTCTCATGTCCTATTTATCTCCAAATCCCCAATCCTTAACACCATCACACTGGAAGTTAAGATTTCAACATGCGAGTTGACAGGAGCTGAACAAAAGCATTAAGTTCATAACACTTGGGATCGTAGGTGACTACAGTTCTCTTTCCCCACATGATATCTGATCTCTTGGCAAATCTTTAGCATGACCCTTTATAATATATTCAGAATTTGACCAGTTCTCATTAGTCATATTGTGCCAGCCAAATCCGAACCTTTATCAAACTTTATTTGGATTATTTTCATATTATATCCCTAATTAGTTTCCCAATTTATGCCATTTCTCTTATTCTCACAATAGCAGCCATAAAAAATTACATTAATAGTGGAGTCAAATCAAGTTACTTTTATGTTGAAATCCCTCCAACAGCTTTCATCTCATTCAAATTAAAAGTCAATATCTTTCCATGATCTACAATACCTTATACATTCTTACTTTTATAAATTCCTTTCCTTTATTTCTTTCACCTTCCTCCCAGTTTTTTCTGTTCAGATACACAGACATCCTTAAAGATCCTCAAACATGCCCAGCCCTGCCTTGGTGTTTCCACACAGCTCCTATAAAAAAATCCACTCCCATTCCCTCCAAAACCTGTATTTTCTTGTTATTGCATTATAGTTTCTACTGGGCTCTAATATAATATGTAATTTCTTACTCAGTGTTTATTTCTTTGTTTCACTCATCAATATAATGTAATTCTGTCAGTTAAGGATTTTTGTCAGGTTTCTTCACTAAAGAAGTCTCCAAACCTGAAATAAAATGGTATCTAATAATAATAGATTACATTATAAGACTGTTACCTAATAAATGTGCTGAAATAATTCATCAAACGAATGGATGGTTAAATCTCATTCTTTTATGTTACTATTCTCACATTTCATGTTTTCAGTGTAGATTCAGTTACTTTGTTTTTTGTTTGTTTGTTTGTTTGTTTTGTTTTGTTTTGTTGCTGTTTTTGGCCGGGGCTGGGTTTGAACTCACCACCTCCGGCATATGGAACCAGCACCTTACTCCTTCGAGCCACAGACGCCACCCTTAGTTACTATTTTTGAAGGAAGAAGGAAGGGAGAGAGGGAGAGAAAGAGAGAAGGAAACAGGAAAGAAAGGAATGAGGGAGGGAAGGAGGGAGGGAGGCAGGGAAGGAAGGAAGTAAGGAAGCAAGGGAGGGAGGGAGGGAGGGAGGGAGGGAGGGAGGGAGGGAGGTTAGAATTATAGCTATTTTTACAGATTTTAATGTTT
>CAUYPK010018958.1:0-46610 GCA_963574355.1 Loris lydekkerianus
ACATGTACACCATGGAACATTATGCAGCCTTAAATAAAGATGGAGGGATTTACATCTTTCATGTTTACATAGATAGAGCTGGAACATATTCTTCTTAGCAAAGTATTTCAAGAATGGAAGAAAAAGTATTCAATGTACTCATCCCTACTATGAAACTAATTTATAGCTTTCATACAAAAGCTGTAACCCAATTATAACCTAAGAATATGGGGAAAGGGAGGGGAAGGATGGGTGGAGGGAGGGTGATTGGTGGGACCACACCTACAGTGCATCTTACAAGGGTACGTGTGAAACTTAGTAAATGTATAATATAAATGTCTTAACGCAATAACTAAGAAAATGTCAGGAAGGCTATGTTAACCAGTGTGATGAAAATATGTCAAGTTGTATATAAAACCAGTGTATGGTGCCTCATGATTGCATTAATGTACATAGCTATGATTTAATTTTAAAAAATAAAATAAAATAGCCTAGTGTTCCTGGCATTTGAGCACATGCTTCCTGAGACTTGTTCTTGGGGTCTAGGCCAGAGCCTGGTCCCTGCTGTCCATTGTTAGCTCACCATGATGCCCAGGCTCTGCCCATTGAAGCAGCCTTTTATCTAGAGTTGAACACGCTCCATTATCAGTTACTCCTCCCAGAGAACTCCCCATCCTTCCCTGGTAGTCTTATTCCATTGCTCCAAACTTGCACCTCTGGCTATATTCCAGCATGTGACACAGCTGAGCCAAGGTCTGGTGTATAACATGTAGGTGAATACAGCTATTGCTGCTGGCCTTCCTGTTACCCTGGGCACCTCTTGCCCCAGAAAGAAGCACAGGAAGCTGCATGGGGATCAGTTTCAGCATGTTGCCTGCAAAGATGCCCCTCTTCCTTTGCCCCATAACTGCCTAGTGCCAGATCCATACCAATGTCAGTATTTTCAGAACAGAATTCTGAAACAAATACAGCAGTGTTATGAGGAAGGAAACAAGTTTAGGGAAGTAGTATAGGTGAGACGTGAGCCTCTAGAGTTGTTGAGCACCAGACATCAAAAAGGAGGAGACAGAAGAGAAGAAAGATTTGGTGAGATGAACCCAGAAGAGATGAAAGGAAGTGGTGAAAGGAGAAAAGACTTGAAAGTTCTGCTTGAGGTCTGACTCCCAGGAACTCTGAGTTCTTTGAGGGGTCTTCATGTGATCTCAAGCGAATGGGGCAGATATACCAGAGCAACAGTACCACTTGGGTCCCCATAACTCCCTAAGGCTCTAAGTCTGTTCTTCCTCTCTCCCTAGATAAGCTATGGGCTTCCCAAGTACACTCTTCTTTAGCTGTGACCGTCAGATACCAGCTACTAACATCTGGCCTTAATATGAGATACCAGGGCCCTTTTGCAACACACAGAGAATTTTTCCCGTAAAGACATCATGGGCCTGAAGAGCTGGGCTGCTTGGATCTGCTACTGGACATTCCCCTGGTGTTGATTCTGACAGGAAAGACTGAGACTGGGCAGTAGTCCAGGGTAGACAGTGCTGGCTGGAGTCCCAGTTCCCTGACCTGGCCCACTGCCCTCCTTGGCTATTAGACAAGGTTTGCAGAGCCTGCAGACATCTGTGTGCCCATAGGAACAGCTAGGGAGCTGCAGGATCTGGAGACACAAGAGGGTCTCCTTTGTCTCCTTCAGTCCTCACTAATGGCCCAAGTCCCTTCCCAGGACAGCAGCTGGGTATTTGGGAGAGGAATAGGGGGGCAGGGATTGGCCACTGACCAGAGGAATACAAGGCTTCCCTTAAAGAAGTGGCCCAGCTGTTGTGAATGAACACACAGGTGCACATGGGTGGCTGTGACTGTCACCCACACCCTGTCCCCCTGGCCAAGGTAAGGGCTATAAGCCAGGCCAAGGTAGCCCTGCACACATTTTTGGAGGGCATGCATATTCGGCTTCCAACTCGGTGTCACCACTAGGATGTGATTCCCAGCAAGCACAGCCTTCCCAACACTTCCACTGAGCTCTTAGAATGACCCAGTATGGCTTACATGTGGTGTCTACCTGTATACATTGTCACATAACGTGCCCACCCACTTGAGCAGTGCTTCCCAAGTGTCTTTGGACTCCTGCCTTATACTCATTTCATCTGATTTTTCCTTCCTTTGGGCAGCTCTCTCAACCAGACTACCCATTCCTCACTTTCCTTACTTTCCTCCCCTCCATTGTCCATATTGTCCATACTCCACTCTATCTCCCTGGCCCCCAATACACACACACACACACACACACACACACACACACACACACAGAGTGCCAAAAGACTGGTTTGGAGGGTAATTTTGTGCAATTCATTCTGGAGACTATTTCCATTTCTCAATGCCTTGTCATAGATGATGGCTATGTCCCTATAGTTTTGTATCTCCCTACTCCGTGTTTTGTGGCAGATTAAAGATAGGATATCCCCCCTTCCAGTCAGTCAAGGATTCAGCCCTACAGTAAAGGAAACAGCCTTCAGAGGTCTAGGATATTGTAGCTGCCCAAGCCCTTCACAATGACTCTGAGTGGTTGGCAGGGAAGCTTGGGTTGATATTGACAGAGGAGGAAACTGACCTACGAGAGAGGTTAAGTGACTTGCCCACACAATTAGTGAAAGAAACAGAGATTAAGCCCTGATCTGATGGTTTTTCTTCTCTACTTTTAAACTGCATTATTTCCCCCAAAGAAAAAGGCAACAAAAGTGTGGCCCAAAGACCAGTGCCAGGCCGAGAACTATTTGTTAGCGTTTCACGAGGAGATAAGGAGCTTGCGGCAGAATGTAAATCAATGCACTACTTGCTTCATCAAAACAGCCTTGCTATGAAAATCAAATGTTAGCTGAACTGAACAGCGTGCTTAGTGAGGTAGCTAATTTACATTGGCACAAACTCTGTATCTTAATACCATCCCTGTGCCCAGCAGCCCTGGTGCTGATGACTGTCCAACAGGTGGCAACCTGTTACAGGACTGTGCCTCACCGCCTGTGGAAGGTGAATGGTCTGTGACAGAGGCTGGGGTCATGGGTCATATCGGCATGAAATAATCATGGCCCCTTGGGAATGAAAATGGCCCTGTGCAAGGGTGGCTCTGTAAATGCTTTGTTGCTTTTGTGTACCAATGTTTCTTTGCCTGTAATGCGGCTGTTCCAGTTGTGGTCTGTTGACCCTCAAGTTCACTCCTAGCTTTTTGCCTTCTCCATTCTGTATGGCAGGGGTCTGACCCCTGCAGGCTGTTTCCCAGGCTGGCTTCCCATTGGTCCAGCCGGTGGGAGGCACTCACTAAGATAGAGGGGTCAAAGGAAGGGAGAAGTCAGATAATTCATTCCCTCTGTTTCTCCATGTTCGACAGTAATCAACTTGTCCTGTTCTGTCCAGAACTCTTGATTTCAGCACTAACAGCTCCATGTTCCAGGAAACTCTGTAGGTACCTCTGCTTCAAGCAGTTTCTCCTCCAAGCCTGGATGTCTCCTCCAAATCCTGCTCACAGCCTCTCCCCTCTGTCCCAATGATAAACACCATGATTCCAGCTTCCACTGTGTGATCCCAGCCCGTTCCAATTGTCCTTTCAGCCTACAGGTGGTAACACGTCTTGCTATTGCTAGCATACATGTTACCTCACCTGTATAACCTATTCTGGGCCTTATATTCTCACTGTTGTTTGCAGTTAAAGTGGTTTCTCTTTTACTGCTTAGAGCCTGAGTGATGCAATGGGGACAATAGTACTTACTTTATAGTATTATCATGATGATTAAATTAGTTAAATAAACCACTTACGGCAGCACTTGGCACATGGTAATTGCTTGTTAAATGTGAGCTGTTATTATTAGTGTAGTGTGAAGTAACATTCACCGTGCACTTGCCATGTGCCAGGCTAATCACTTCACACCCACGATCGTATTTAAGCCTTATGACCCTTCTACCTGGGTGAACACGTTCTTGAGCTAATTGCTTAGAAAACCGGTTTGCATTTCACACCTAGAAATTCCCAGGTTCTTCTGAACCACTCCCCTTCATGAACCCAGCCACATCTGTTTATTTATTGATTCTCTCAGGCTCTCAGGACTCGAAAAGGAATGAGATAGTAATATGCACATAATGAAGGATACAGTCTAGTGGGGGAGACAGGTGCATCAGCCAAATGATCTTTCCCAACAGAGTGGGCAATGCCACTTAGAGCAGCAGGGTGGCAGAGGAGGGAAGAGCATGAGCTCTTGAGCTGGACTGCGTGGGTTTGGATCTAGGACCTGCATGTACAACTTCCTCCATCTCTATCCACCTGCCATAAGGTAAGGAAGTCATTTTTAATCTCTCTGTGCCTCAGTCTCCTCCTATAGCAAAAGTATGATTTTTATGGTACCTAATTCCATAGGGATTGTTTTCAGGATCAATAAGTTAATATTTTTAAATTGTTTAAAATAGCATCTTGCATGAACAAAATATGATGTGTTTGTTCAATTAGAACAAACTAAATAAGTTGAACTAATTGTAGGGAAACCCAGAGGATGATGTCACTTGATTCTGTCTACAAGTGTTTGGTAGATTGACATTGACATAGAGGGGGACATTAGAGATATTAGAGGGGGACCTTAAAAAAACAGTGGAAGTTTTCCAAATAAAAAAGAAAGCATCCTAAATCATCAGAAAAACATATGCCAAGTTTCAAGGTCATGAAAGAGCCTGACTTGTCTGGGGAGTAAAGAGAAGTGAGAAGCTGGAGTATGGTGGCAGGAATTTAGGACCATGATTTAGTTTTGGATGCACTGGACAAAGCCTTAATGTCATGCTAAATAATTCAGATTTAATTCAGAGGGAAGGATGGGAAAGCCAACATAAGACTATAAGTTGTAGAGGGTAAAATGATCAGATTTGTTTGTGGGTATTTTACTCTCATGTCAGTATAAATTTAAATCTGAAAACCCTACTCAGGTATAATAAAAAATATAGTAGAACCAAATAACTCCACATTGAAAATAGCCTAATGTCTATCAACAACAGAATGGATAAATTGTGTGCTGTATTTGCACAGTGAAACACTGCACGATAGCACTGATAATGAATTAATTTATGCCACATGCAAAGGACATAGATGGATATTCCAAGCCTAGTATTGAGCAGAAGAAATAACACACCAAAGAGTGCATATTGTATGATTCCATTTATGATGTTGGATAATTAAGTTCATTAACTCATACTAAAAAAAGTGCTACAAACCTCAATGATGAATATCACTATGGTCACCTTCAAGGTACTTCCCTTGGCCATCTGATGACTATAGTGATATTCAGTAATGAAGTATGTAGCACTTTTTCTAAAATGAGTTCATAAACTCAATTGTCCAAACTCATACCATGACAGCTTTGATGGCTATTGTAGAAAAATAATCCCAAAATTACTTTGAAGCGTGGACTAGATGCTGTTACTGCACAGCTTCCCAAGGGAAAGATGACTGCAGTGATATTCAGCAATGAGGCATATAGCACTTCTTCTAGGATGAGTTCATGAATTTAATTTCCAGACCTCATAAATAAAGTTTAAAAACAGGCAATAGTAATCTATGCCATTAGAAGTCAAGAAACTGGTTAACCTTGGGGGAAGAAGCTCACTTGGGCAGGACATCAGAGGACTCAGACACTAGCTTCCCATCTTGGGTCTCAATTTGCTTCACAACCACAGCCCTGGAGCTGGTGCAGCTGAAGGAACTGGAGCCCCCACCGGAGCCAAAGCCAGGTTGGAAGGAGCTCAGACCATAGCTGAGGCCAGGGCTTGTGAGGCCCCTGTAGGGCGAGCTCAGGCCACCTGAATAGCCACTGGTGGTCTTCATGTGGATACTCATGTTCTGCATCCCTGACTCCAGCCGGCTTTCCTCGACCTCCAGCAGCTTGCAGTAGGTAGTGATCTCCACGTCCAAGGCCAGCTTGACGTTCATCAGATCCTGGTATTCACACAGCTGCTGAGCCATGTCTTGCTTGGCCTGACACAGGGCAGCCTCCAGCTGGGCCAGCTTGGCATTGGCATCCTTAACAGCCAGTTCCCCATGCTGCTGGGCATCGCGATGGAGGCCTGCAGGGAAGCCCTCTGGCCTTTGAGAGCTTTGATCTCATTCTGGAGCCGGCTGATGTTCCAATTCATGTCGGAGATCTCTGTCTTTGTGCGCTGCAGGCCATCCCGTGATTCCCAGCCTGCACCTGCAGCTCCTCGTACTTGATCTGGTACACGCTCTCAGCCTCAGCGTGGCTGTGGTTGGTGATCTCCTCGTACCGAGCTCGGACCTCAGCGACGATGCTGTCCATGTCCAGAGAGCGGCTGTTGTCCATGGACAGGACCACAGATGTGTGCGAGATCTGGGACTGCAGGTCACAGATCTCCTCTTCATACAGCTGCCTGAGGAAGCTGATTTCGTCAGTCAGCCCTTCCAGGCGGGCCTCAGCTCCACCTTGTTCATGTACGCTTCATCCGCATCCTTCTTGATGAGGACAAATTCATTCTCCATCTCTGTACTCGTGTACTCCTCCTCATACTTATTCTCCACCAGCCCCTGCATGTTGCCAAGCTCTGCCTCCAGCTTCAGCTTCTCCTGGCCCAGTGTGTCCAGCTGTTGCTGAAGGTTGTTGATGTAGCTTTCACACATGCTGTCCATGTTGCTGCAAGCCGTCTTCTGCTGCTGCAGGAGGATCCACTTGGTCTCCAGCAGCTTGTTCTGCTGCTCCAGGAAGCACACCTTGTCGATGAAGGAGGGAAATTTGTTGTCGAGGGTCTTGATCTCCTCCTTCTCCTGGGTGTGCACGGCCTGAATGTTGGGGGCCGTCTCTAGGTTGAGTGAGCTCAGCAGGCTCTGGTTCACTGTAATGGCTGTGATGTCCCCCATACCTCCAGCCCCAGCATAGCCTCCACTCAGACCCAGGCTGGTGCCCAGGCCACTCCGGAAGCTGCCGTTGCCCACCCAAGAGAAGCTGGAGGAGCTGATGCGGGCACCGGGCCCACTGCTATATGAGCAGCTACTGCAGGCCTGTGGGGAAGAGTTGGACATCTTGTAAGACTTCTGGGTAGCCCTGATGGACATAGTGAAGACTGGAGTAGAGGCAGGTGGGCCAAACCAGAGATTTGAGGAGTGAACATCTGCTTCTAGATCAATATAGTTCTTCCTTGATTGATTTATGTGAAGAAGGCTGATAGTGTTGGAGACAACATGCAGATGAGGAAACTGAGGGTCTGAGAAGGTCTATGGATAACCCCCATCAAATAACCAGTTAGCAGGAAACCATTATCTTCACCCTATTCCAAGCCACCATTATCTCAAGCTTGGACAACTACAATAGTTTACTAGTTTACCAGTTGTTTACCTGGATTTACTATGCTAACTAATAAGTTTTCTGCAATGAAGCTAGAGTGATCTTTTAAGAAAGCTAGGATACCCCTTGACTCTTCAGTGGCTTCTCAGTGATCTTAGGTAAGGACTCAGATTATTAGTAGGGCTTACTAGGCCACTCATAGCTGGTCCCGCACACATACTCCTCAAGCCTCTTCTCATACCATGTTCCTCCCTGCTCTTTATGCTCTGGCTGCACTGAGTTTTCAGTCCCTATAACCTGTCTTACCCTCTCCAAACACAAGGTCTTGGCTTGTGCCGTTCCCTTTGAGGCAGATGTCCTAAAACTTATTAGTTTGTTATCACATTCTCTTCCTCCAATCAGACACCTGTTGATGAGTGGACCTACCCTAATAAGGAACCCCCTGTTCTCCTCATTTCCCTTCAGCATCATTGCAGTTTGAAGCTATATTAGTCTTGTCAAAGGAAAAAATAATCCCAAAGGACTTAAAATAACAAAGCAAGCACTGTCAATTAAGTTAACTTGAATGGCAAATTTTGGAAAACAGACAGCCAGACTTTGAAAAAATTTTAGAAATCAAAACATAATAATAGTAGAAGGCAGTATCATCTACTGGTTAGAGAATAGGCATTGACTTCAGATTAATCTTGGCTTTGCCAAGTGCTTGCTGGTTGTGTGACCTTACCCAAGTTACTTCTGATTATTGACTTTCCTCTATTGTAAAATGATAGCAGAACCCACTCCAGAGAATGATTGTAAGGATCCAATGACAGGATACATTTAATCATTTAGCAAAGTGCCCCGCACACGGTGAATCTTCAACAAAGTGTAGCTATTCCAATAATAATTACATGACAATGCCTAAAATGTTGCTTCCACTCACATTGTGAAGACAACTGGCAAAAGTGTGACAGGGAATAACATGTTCAGGAATGGTGAAAGAAGAAATGAGAGAGAGAGGGAGAGAGAGAGGAGAGTGAGGGGAGGGGAGAAGAGAGGGAGGGAGGGAGGTGGGAGGAGAAGGAAGGAAGGAGAGAGAAAAAGGGGAGTGAGGAAGGAAGGAAGGAAAGAAGGAAGGAAGGAAGGAGAAAGAGGGAGGGAAGGAAGGGAGGGAGGAAGGAAGGAGAGAAAGAGAAAGAAAGAAAGAAAGAAAGAAAGAAAGAAAGAAAGAAAGAAAGAAAGAAAGAAAGAGAGATAAAGAAAGAAAGAAAGAAAGAGGGAGAGAGAGAGAGAAAGAAAGGAAGGAAGGAAGGAAGGAAGGAAGGAAGGAAGGAAGGAAGGAAGGAAGGAAGGAAGGGAGGGAGAGTGTTGCCTGTGGCTCAAAGGAGTAGGGCGCTGGCCCCACATACCAGAAGTGGTGGGTTCAAACCCGGCCCCAGCCAGAAACTGGGGGTGGGGGGGAAGAAAGAAAATGTCTTATTAGGAGCCAAAAAGATGTCAACAGATTTCATTGTTTAAGCAAAGAGAACATTCTACTGAGGACGTATATGGCAGTGGTGAGGCACAAGCTTCTTAGCCCCTGGGATCCTTAGCTTCTTTGTCAATACAAGAGGCCCTGATCCCCACATCACAAGGTGGTTGTAAATTAAGCTTAAATGTCGTCATGCTTGCAAAGCACTTAGCCTGGAACCTGGCGCATATAAACAGTAGCTGCTGTTACCACCAATATTGCTGCTTATATTCTCTTTCTTGAGCCAGAGCCTTTGCAGCCTTTGGTGGCCAGTGCGGGAGGCTGTGATTAGAGCCCCCAGCGCGTCACCCAAACCGGTTCTCAGGCCTCTAAATTCTGTGTCAAGTGAACTTCTGGGCCATTTAAAACACAAAGGCAAAGCGAGGGGGCCCCTGAAATGCCCGGGATTTTCAAAGGGAACGCTGGCGCCTGAGAGAAGTCGTGATGCAGGGGGAATCCCTGGTGGCGCCGTATGGAAGGCACTGCCGCTCGGCCCCAACTCTGGGGGGCACTGCCCGGCTCACCGACGTGCCCGGCAGGGGCACAGGCCTCTCGGGAAACCCTTGGCCTGGCCCCGGAGGTGTTCCAGGTACCCGAGCCTCACGGCGTTTTCAAGTGCTGGCTGCAAAGCTTGAAAAGGGCCCGCTGCTGGGCCGGGCGTTTTGTGTTTGCCAAACAAAGCATGAAGGCAGAGTGAGCAAAGGGGGCGGACCGGGCGCGCCACAAAGGCCGGGGGGCGGGCCCGGGCTGGGGAAATACAGTTCAGTGGGCCTGAATTGATAGCTCAGCCCTTGAAGCCCCGGGCTGGGCGATCACAGGGCATGAAGGCCCAGCAAAGAGCACTCTGCTGCATTGATCCAATCCCGAGCAAGCGAGGGGCTGCGGGAGAGGACGGGGCGAGAACTAGAGGGGGGCTCGCGGGGGTCTGCAGGGGCCGCCGGCCAAAGGTTAGGCGCTTTTCTTAGAAATGAAGGAATCTCCTGGCTGGAGCGAGGGCCCTCGAACCCGAGGGCCAAGGGTAGGAATGTCTTCTCCATTTCTGCAGGGAGTGAGCGTGCCGCCGGATCAGCCACCACAAAGATGCTCTCTCTTCCTTTTCTGGAAAAGATGCTGGCTGGGGAGCGGCTGCACGTTCCCTAGGGCCCTCCGATGCCCCCTGCATTCTATGGATATGGGGAGGCACAGATGAATGCAGTCCTACACCATGCCTCGCGCCTCACAGACCCAGTACCTACGCCGTGTCTGCCACTATTTATTGGTTGGAGGCAGGGACACCTTGGAGGGATGGTGGGAAGAACACAAGCACAGATGTGTTTCTGTTCTTTAGTTCTCATGTGCATTGCTTATCACACTCATTCCATACTTAACACAGGACCTGGCACACGGCACTAAATCAATAAATGGCTAGCTTTGCTCCTGCATGGGGCCAAGCCTGGTGGAATACAGTGCCACTGAACAAACGGAGTAGCTGAGAGGCCAAGTGTTGCACTAAGACTGAAATCTGCCGAATGCAAATTCGGGGCTCCTGCCCCAAGGCCTCATACAATCCTGAAGGGCTTCTTCAAATACAGGCTATTTCATTTCACTCTTCTGTGTTCATTTCTCCACCATGAGGCCCCAGATTTCCTTTCTGAAGACAAGGTTTTGTTTGTTTTTGTCGTAATGACACACTCGGCATCATTAAGTGTCCGTGAAGAGGAATCTTTTAGTTGCATTAAAACGTGGTTTGTGACCACTGAGAGCCTTGGGAAACCAAGCTCTCCTAGCAGGAAGAGGCAGGCTGCTAATGAAACGGCTTTCTGGAGGTGGAGTTTCTGCATTCTCTTAGGGCCGACTTTAGCATTATTGCCAAGGAAAAGCTTAGGCCACATCTGAACGACATTGTGATTTGTTAGTATAAACAGTTCAGATCTGAGCAAAGCAGTTCTTACCCAGAAAGTTTCCCATCCCTAGCTGCTTTCCTTGATTTGTAAGTTGTAACTGACACAAAATGCTTTAAGTTCTGCCTGGATTTGAAGTTTCCTGAGGGAATAAGGCCAAGTAATTGAGCCAGAATATACTTTTTGATACTATGTCAGTAGTGTTTAAACCATTTTTTATGAAATCCTTCAAACAGGTTTGCACCATAATTTATTGCAATTCTTTTGTTAAAAAAAAGTTTTCTTTATATTGATGTCAATTTTCTTGCTTCGAAGTATTCTTTGTTGGTATTATATTTTCAGTTGAAATATTCATCATAGTAATGAATATCAATCTATTATTTTATTTTGAAATTTTGTTCTTGCATGTGGTTTTGTGAAATTCTTGAACTTCACATGAAATATTTTTCTTTAAAATGTGCCATGCAAACCCACACTGATTTTGCCTATCTGTTTTCATGAAAAATTTCTTGACTCTAGTAGGAAAGACGGCATGAATATTTCCTTGCAATATTTTCCCCTCACTTGAAAACCCATGAATGAAATAAGACCTAAGGGCTGCATGAGATAATTTACATACTAATTAAGTAGGATGATGTAGTTGAGAGAGAGAGAAAGGGAAAGAGAAGTACGGGCTTTGGAAGTTAACATGGCTTCACAGCAGCATGATAGTGAGCAAGCTGCATATTCTCCCTAGGTCTCAGTTCACTCATCAGTCAAACCACTAAGGGCCATTAAAAGGATAAAATGAGATATGTATGAAAGAAGTCCAGCACAATTAGTACTCAATAAATGTCCATTTTTTTCCTATTCACAACAGCCTTCGACTTCCTCCTTTACAAAAAAAGGATCAATTTCCTAGAGTAGTCTAGTAAAAGATACTAATGAAGAGCATGGATTCCAGACTCAGATTGTCTGGGTTCAATTCTCAGACCCATTACTAACTGTGTGATTTGAGGCAATTAAATCTATTTCCTTGCTCCACATCTTCCTCTTGTGTAGAGAGAGTATGAACAGGGATGCTCATAGTACCCATCACCCAGAGTGGCTGTGAGTACTCAGTGAATTAATGCACTCAGCATAGAGCTTCTGACCTTTTTGTGCATGGCTTCCTTTGGTAGCCTGTTGAAACCCATGAACCCCTTCTCAGAATAATAATTTTAAATTCTCAAGTACAATAATTGATACATGGGAGCTATTTCAGTTGTTTGTACCTGGAATGCAGTCATAGACATTATGTTTTTAAAAGTGGGGAAAATAGGCATAGCTGTATTTTAATAAAACTATTTATAAAAACAGACAGCTAGTAAGCCAGATTTAGCCCATGGGTCATAGTTTGTTGGACCCTGCATTATTTCTTAAGAAATATCATATTCAACTTAAAGCATTTCAACTTACCATACCTGTCAAGACTTGGCACAGGACCTTGCTAGAAAGTACTGTGAATGTGTTTATAAAAACCAAACAATGTTCTACAATTGATAGCTAATCAAGTTAAATTAAATTTTCTTGGCCTGTTACATACTATAATATCTAGAACTTCCTAGTCTATGAAAACACATAGATAAACATAAATACAATAATAATGATGATACACTGAGTAATGAAAACCAGCCTCACTTTAATATGTGTGGAAAGTAAATGATATGGAAACCATTCATGACAATATGACCTTGAATTTGGAGCTTTCTCCAAATACAGGTAGTATTCTGGTATTTCTAGGGTGGATGAAAGGAAAACAAAACAAGAGATGGTTTGGGGTTTATTAGAACGGAAAAGGAAAGGTCTTGGATGATTGCTATTGAGGTAGAAACATCTCAGGGAAACAAATATTATTGAGCAACTGTTAAGTGTCAGGTGCTATGATGACATAGAGTAGATATCCAGGGGCTTTTGCTCCTTCTACAAGAAAGTTAAGTCATGTATTATGACAGATAAAATGGTTGTGTTAGGGAAAGAGAGATGACAACTTAGAACCAGGGATGGTAAACATTCTAGCCAGCTGTGAAAATTGAGTTTCTGGAACTAATATCTCTTGGTATTCTTTGTTTCTAGCCCCAGTGCCATCTATTTCCTTTTTTCCTGACTTGGATACTACCTTCCTTCAACTAAAAAAAAAAATAAAATATATATATATCTTCTTGAGCAAAAGTCACCAAAATGTATATGATATATGTGAGAGGGCACACATCATTAGTATATGGTCAGTCCCAAAACTGGCTTAGGCACAAACACAGCAAACTATAGGTAGCCCCCCCAGTGTAAGACTTTAAGCAGAGCCCATTCATGATTAAAAAGAAAATTCCAAGACTTCAATTCAGGTCCCAACACTACAAGCTACCTTTAGCCGTAGAAGTCATTACCACTGGTTCCCACTTCCTCTGCTTACCAGGATGGAATATCCCTACTGTATCTGCCAGGACAGTAGGGCAGAGCTGCACTCTCAGCAGGTTAGAAGCTAAAGCCCTGGAAGAATTTTTTTTAATAGAAATCATATTTTGTGAAGTTTTCAGTTTTATAAATTCTAAATCTTACCTGTTCTGCTTTTTTAAGGTGTCAGGCCTGCCCTTATGTCACATGTCACACGTCACACAGCTGGGGTAAGGAGTTCATCTCAATTGGGCACCATTCATATCTTTGGCCCTGGGCCATGTTATGTTTTCTCTGTACTAGTTTCCAGTTCTGGCCTACGTTTCTCATCTTCGGTATTATTTCCCAAGCTAAAACCATTGGCTCCTTTCTTGACTACTGTCAATTTCCCTTTCCCTGTGGAGATGGGGCACAATGAAACTTTTATAGTGCTAGGGTTGTTTATGAGTATATTTTGGATATAGCTGCAAAGGATGCCTGAATCAAGTCAATGTACTAAGAGGAGAAGCAAGTGGTAACCCAAAGTCAGCAAACCAAAGAAGGGCAAAAAAATGTGTCATGGAGCTGAGTAAGCCATAAGGAGCAGTTAGTACAAGCCAGGCTTAGCAGTCAGGGAGTGGAGGCACAGTGAAGTGACAGTAAACATTAGCCTGTTGAGAGAGTGAGCAGGAGGACAAGCCCAGCTGGATGTCTGAAATGGGCATATTATTCATGGCCAATTTGACCCCTCTTCCAACTGGAGCACTGTTCATGGGAGGGCCTGATGTATTTAGAGGGCCAAATGGCAGACAACCACTGTATCAGTCCATGTAGACTAGTTTAGATTGTGCTAACTGCCCACCATTCTAGTGGCTTTATGTAATACACATTTCTGTTTTACTCTTGCTGCACATCTTACATGGGTTGCCATTTAGAAAGAGTCCACTTATCATGCATTATGTGCTATGGCCTCAAATTGAGTCACATCCTTTCTGCTCATGGTCTATTGGCCTGAACCAACCATATGGTCCTGATATTGTTACTCCATGATCACTAATTGAGTCAGAGGCAGCATTCAGATAATGTTTATGGCTGCTCCAGGGCCTTGACATTGACAGAGCCCCTCCATGCATGGCATTTTGGCATGCGTGTTCACTCCAGCTCCGTGCTTGAGTCTTAGACAATTGAAATTTCTAATACAACAGCCCATCTGCTGGCCATGTATAATGTTACTCTGTGGGACAGCAAACTCTGAGTTTTAAACAGTCATCTCACAAATAGACCTTGAAAGCTTGCCTATTAGTGAGTTGTAAATGGTTTTATTGACATTTATGGCTTAGGATGATCATGTGGCAAAATTATGCCACACGGGAGCTGTGGCAATTTATAATGCCCTCCTCCTCCCATGGTCCCCATCCCAGTGAGTAGGACTATCATGTACCCAGGTGTGGAAGCAAGCCAGAAATCCCTGCTGCCTTCTCTGCCACCAGTTTCTCCCTTATTCACTGCATTCCCATCCCAATGGCCTTTCTTCTCTCACTTCTACACTCCAAGCTTATTCTTGTCTCCAGGCCTTTCTATTTATTGTTCTTGATACCTGGTATACATTTCCCATCAACATCCATCTTTATTTAGCTATTCCCTACCTTTAAGAACATAGATGAGCCATTATGCACAGAATGATCACCAAAGCATAAGACCATTACCATTGGTTGGCAATGCAAGACAATCACTAGAATGCAAGCTCTGTGAGAACATAGATCACTGTGTATCCCTTGAGTTTTAGCAGGAGCTCAATAAATATGCACAGACTAGAGGAAGTGAGTCATCTATAGTGAGTCATGTATAGTGAGTCAGCTATGGTGAGTCACCACGGAAGGTGGTGTGGAGTACCTTTTTTTTTCACTACCATAGTCTTGGAGGTCATGTGTGATCTGTATTGCATTTCACTGCCAGATGGGGCAGTGTGAGGCTGAGCGTGGTTTCATACTTTTTCCCCATGCTTTTCCTTCCTCCTTTGAGGGGAAATGTCACACTAAGGAGCAGCTTCTGTGGTTTCTTTTGCTTACATCTGGTCGGCCAATGACTGACCTCAAGTGCCAGGACTCTAGAAATGACAGACTGAAACCCAAATTTTCTATTATTTCTTCTGGAAAATTTCCTTTTGATATAATCATTATAGGGTCATACACATTGTTTTAAGTACATACCTTCCAATAGGTGGAGGTCAATGTCCATCTCCACCCCTCCCCTTGCCCTCTACCTCTATCCACCAGACTATAAACTACAGAAGGCAGAGATTGCATCTATCTTTGTTCACTACTTTATTTACAGCACCTGACAGTAAGGCTGGCAAAGAATCAGTGGGCATTCAACTGATGTTTGTTGGACTAATTAATAAATTCAGAGGTAGGTTACCCTCTTTCCTAGTTTCTAAGCCATGTAATTCAGAGAAGACAAATCATCTTTATTTGACTGTGGCCACTGGCACCAGCCTTATGTTTTCGTTAAGGTTGATCCAGCTGTGCTGAAAGAACCTCATTTATCAAGAACAAGCTGAGCTCACTTTGGTGATCACAAACTGGTCACAGAGTCACTAGGATCTTAGAGACTAAGAATCCCATGTAACATTCAATATATTAAAAGTGATATGCCTCCTCCTATGGTAATGATGGTGACAGTAAGAGTAATAATAATAACATGAGGTATCATTTATTGAGTGCTTATTATATGTCAAACACCTTGCTAAGAGCTTTGCATGAGTTGCCTCATTTAATCTTAATGACATTAGTTCCTTCCTCTACGGGCCTCAGTTTCTCCTGCAAGTAAATGAAATGCCACACAGTAGCAGGGGCAGGGAGCTGAGGATGCAGTAGCCAAGAGTTGCAGCAGGAAAACTGCCTGCTCCTTAGGAGCTGCTGACTGATTCTTTGTGTGGCTTCCAAGGATGAAGGTGAGGCACTAAAAATACATCCTCATTCTATGCAGTTGGGCCAAAGGAAAGATGTCCATCTTCCACTTATTATATTGGACTTGCTTCAAATAAAATTCCCATGTATTCCCATGAGAAAATATTCATAGAATGACTTCAGGAATCATCAATTGCACTTTTCCCTCTCCAGGAGGAGATACTTGTATATTGACAGGTGGGTGATTTCTTGAGGCCTATGGGCCTAGCTGGCATATGATCACCTTGCTTTCCCCCCCTCCCCAGGCTCTTTCCTGAGAGAAAGGTATGCTAGATGTATCATGGAAACTTCCCTCTTGAACCTGCCTGTGTTTGCCCCCCTGAGCCTTGGAGATGTTTACCTTAATGTGAGAGCTGTCATGATGCGGTACACAAACAGAACCCTCTTGTCTCCCACTTTCAGCATATGATGAACTCATTTTTGAGGCTCCATCCTTCAGTATTTCTCATTTGATTACTGCTCCCTTTGCTTTGCCTCCCCCCCCCCACAAGCTTTCTCATAATCCTTTTAGGAATCAAGACAAGGTATACAATTCAGTAGCTAGGAAATTGGGATTTAATAAATCTCCCGCACAATCCAGCATGTCTACAAATAGCTTGTGGGATTAGGCTCCCTAGCTTCATTTGGAACTGGGTGCAGCTGACCTGAATAATGAAAGTTATGAATCCCCTCCGAGCATTGCTTCATTAGAATCCCCTTACAAAAAAAGAAATGGGACTCATCTCATCAGCTCGATTTTATGGCATCTGATTAGACCACTATTTTCTCAGCAGGTCCCTTTTCTTTAAACTGTTGACTATGGATGGCCTGCTGAATAGAATGAACTTTGAACTGCTAAATTGCAGCATTATGGTTATTTAGTGTAATTTATGAAAAACGAGAGAAGCCATGATCACTTACTTCTAGTTGCTAATGATATCTCCATTTATCTGAACAGGTATGGGTTTAGAACATTCCTTCCACTCCCAATAGTCATCCTGGAACACTGCCCACATAGAGACCCCCAAAGCAATATTTGGAGGTACAAAGTCTACAGATGGAAAATTCAAAATTAATGGCACCTGCACATGTCTTCATGAACATCTATCTACCATCTGCAGCCTTTCAGGAAGCTATGCATTTTAACCATGCTAACATAATAAGTCCCCCTGTTCAATGTTTGACTTAACAATCTGATGAATTTGGCGAAAGCCTAAATGGGCCTTCAGTGTAACATACTCCGTTAGTGCATCACTATCTCCCTATTTTGAGATATAAAGGAAGTTGTTGAAATTATGTAGCATTGTGATTATTAAAGCAGTACAGCATGCCACTCTTTTCTGGTTAGTGGGAAATACACAGTCACAACCACGTCACAAATGTGAAAGCTATTCTAAAACAACTGCTTCCCAAATACATGATCTTTCAGAATATTGATTTGTAGAAGCTTCATTTCATCTGTGGCTAAGTGTGGTTCTCTCAAGCATCCGGTAGCTAAGAGACCAGTGTTGTCGAGTGACGGGAAAAGACATATACTGTGGAGTGAGTCAGAGCTGGGGTTGCACACTGGTTCTATCAATTGATAGCCTTGTGACTTAGAGTAAATTTTTACTCTTCTTGAGCCTTGGTCATCTTATTTGGAAAACAGAGATATGAACACGTACCTCATTAAACCATTTAAAGGGTTAAAGGAGAGAGCACCTGTTAAATTCCCAGCATAGTGCCTGATTCACAGTGAGCACTCAACAGATGTTAGCACAGTTTTTCTCTAAGGGAGCCAAGTCCAGCTTTAGGGCTGGACCCTACCTTATAGTGTTTCTGGTCATTACAGTAAATCTCAAGAAATACCCCAGACAAAAATAGTTTTAGTCAACCCTCATTTTAGAAATTAATATTGGTGTTAGAATATCTAGGGGATGGATGATCAGGTGGGTATGTGACAAACTCAGACATCTTGGAGTCCAAACTAGAAAGGAGTTTCTTCTCTGAATGAGGCTAAGGTCAAAACGTTTTGGAGTTATGCTCTACACTAGGACGTTGGACTAGCAACTTTTGTTCAAAGTGACAGTAATACAACCCTGCTCAAATAAATAACATTTCCTTCCACCTCAGGCTTGTTTGAGAGGAATGACAAAGTCTTTGTGTGGGTTGACCCATATATTCCCAGCAGTGACATATATTCAGTCCGTCTTTGCATTTTCTCACTAGCAGCACCAAAAAGTGGTCAATGTTGTTTTGCTTTTAGGAGGACACGTGTAACCTGGTCATGCTCATGTCCTGAAAACTGTGACCTCAATATAAAGGAGAGAGGGATACATGAAAGAGTGAGCACAGGAGAGGAGGTATCTTACAGTTTATAAACATCTGAATGCTGGTACTCTATCAAAGATTCTGGAGTTCAATCTCTACTTGACCACAGACATGTTCTTTTAATATTCTGCATTTGAAGTTATGTTGGTTACCATTGAAGCCCATCCTGAAGTGACTACTCCAGTTCCAGAACAGCCCCTTGGGACAGTTTTACTTTCTCTATGTCCTGTCTATACTCTTAACTCTCCAGGAGTTTCCAAGGAATCAAATCTCTTTCTAAAGCTTTCTGTGCAACAACTAAACTATATTGAGAGTTGAATCTCACAATTGTAATCTAGGTTAGTAGGTAATAATTGTTGGTGGGGTCCTCCCTTTCCCCAGGCTTGTGTTTATATTGGGAAGGGAGAAACTTCTGCTAGAGCAGCACTGCTGTTTCTCCACATTCTACCTGGCTGGTGGCATGACCCAGAGAACCAGTCATGAGGAGTCAAACAAGTAAATAAAGAAGGAAATGCCATAAGAAATACAGGATGAAGGAATGCTCTGGGAGCATAGAGGAGGTGCATCTAACTAATCATCAACTGCATTACCAAGAGTCAGGAAGTTTAAATGCAGTAAAAGTCGAGTAAATGCCACTTGTGGGTCACTCAGAAAGCACATATATTGACTGTGCTCTCTGGGCCTGGCCCTGTGCTAGGAGCTAGAGATATATGGAAAATAAGACATAGTTCCTGTCCTTGAAGAGTTCAGTCTAATGGAGAAAAACTTCAAGTAAAGTAATGCTTTTAGCACAGTGCAGAGATGGAGACATGCACAAAGAGCTATGGGGAAACGGAGGAGAGGGCCCCTAACACAGTTCTTCAGAACGTCAGAAAAGCCTATGCAGAAGAGATAATTCCTGAGCTGATTCAGAAGGGATGAATAGAATTTAGAAGGTTGAAAAATACAGGGATGGTCCGTTTAGACAGAGGGATGAGCATGGTCAAGAGCATGGAGATGGGCCTGAACATGAAGTGTTAGGGGATGAGGCTTGGGCAAGAAGCAGAGATCAAAGAGTAAATGACATTATATGCCATTCTGAGTAATTGGAAAAAATTGGACTTGATCCTCTATAAAAAAAAAAAAAAAATTATATGGGAATAATACTAAAGGCAGGGAGAGGAGCTAGGAGGGTGCTAGGCTTTTATGGTGTAAGGGAGAATGGTTAGGGCCTGAGATAGGTCAGTAAGAGAAGGGACCTAGAGCAGAGAGATGCAGAGCTATATGGAGGTAGACTGACGGGTGATTGACTGTATGGGTAGGGAAGAAGGAGGGATCTATGACTCCCAGTTTTCTGGTTTGTGTCCTGCCAGTATTGGAAACACTGGAGGACCAGGTATTTCCTCAATTGATTACCTCAATTTTGGACATGTCTGATTTGAGATCTCTCTGGATCATACAAGTGTTAAGAGTGGCTTCCAAAGATAGAGATTTCATGAAAGACATGGTGCTTGTTATTTGTTTTCCTTTTCTGATATAAATTTGAGGAGGGAACATCTAATGTGATAATCCAAATAGATGTAGAGGAGACATCAAGGCAGACCTGAACTCAAGGATCATAGCACTTCCCCAGATATAGAGTGAGCAAATGAACTTCCTCAGCCCATCAGACCCACCCAACCTTCCATATGTCTCCCTGTTTGGTGTTTCTGCTCTTCTAGTACTGAAGATGACTAAGTAATTGTGCCAAAAAGTACACTAGGAGGGATATTTAATTGCCAAAATTGTTGCCAGATCTACTTTGCTTTTGACACACAGTGACTCCTGTGGTAAATGGAAAAAGAATAAACACAAACACAAAAGAAGAATTGCAGGCCCACATTCTACTGAAATGATTTGTGAGGAAAGGCCAAGGGAAGTGTTCATTTTGCTCTTACTTGTATCACTTTTTAAAATAACAACTTTATAGGAACACAATTACAAGAGGGACTTCGTCTAACAACTGCAATCAGTATAACCCAATTCTTTGTACCCTCAATGAATCCCAAATAATAAAAATAAACAAATAAAATAACAACTTTATTGATTCATGATTCACATACCATGCAATCTAAGCTTTTAATATCACTCCTTAGATGGTGTAGCTGTGAGCACGAGCACAGTCACCCTGGGATGACAGTGGTTTCAGCATGGTTCTCTTTGCCTCTTTCTCTGGTATATCTATTAAGCTGCCTGCCTCCTTCCATTAAGCTACACTAATTTCTGGCTGATTGATCGATTTTTTCCCAATAATTTCTGGGGCCTTAATTGCTGCACAGTTTGCTCCAACAATACTCAAGCAGAGCTAGCTTCATGAGGCAGTTCTTTGAGGTTTGTTCTAACCCCAGGAGCACACTTCTTAGCTAGGTTTTTCCCTGGTTCTGTCTGATACACAAGATGGCCTTTGCTTATACTTTTTGTTCTAATGGAGCTACCAGCCTCCTCTTAATTGCTCACCATCAAAATCTCCATCATTTTTCAAAGCATTCTTAGGCTTGAAATTTTACATGCTCCTGAAAACAAAGTTACTTCCTTTAGGGAGAACCTTAGAACTTTTTGTTCTTACAGACTGACTCCCCTGGGCAAAATCTCTGGGCCAGTACTTTGAGTGTTGATCTTCCTGAGTTGGTATGGGAACCTCTGATCTAATTGGGTTGCTTTGCCCAGTGTGGAACCTCTGCTCTACAAGCTATCTGGCGTGAGAGTGATCGGGACCCCAGTATTCTTGACCTGTCACAACTGGGGTAAAAACAAGCCTAGTTCATACACAGAGCTGGGTAGAGGAGGGGAGCTCCCTGCCTCTCAGATGCACTCATCAGGAATTTAGCCTGTATTACTTGGAGTTGGAGCAAATGAGAAATGCTGGTAGGCAGCTCTTGATGCGAGATGCCATGCCTCTCCATTGGGAACTGAGGGGAGACGAGTCTTATCTTGGCCATACCCACCCAGAGTAGATCTTCTATCAAGCTGAGCTTTAGTGGGGAGAACAGGAAGGAGTGGATCATGATTAAAATGCCAAAGACTCTTGCTCTTTGTTCTTGCTGAGATTAAGTAGGTTTTCTTGAATAACTGTTTCTTCATTTACTGTATGCTCTTAAGACATTTTTTAGAGACTTTAAATGGTTGATTTTTTTAAAAAAATAATTTTCACCAATTAAGATGGTTTCTTTGAGGAGTACATCCACAGGGCTATTCACACTGCTACTCCAGAAGTGGAATTATTTATGACTTCTTAACACATTACTTATTTGTGTTTATGTAAATAAGCTATTGATTTCTGAAGTTCATATAGAGAATGAGTAAGGAAATAAGGCCATCAGAACATCTTGCTCTTGGGTGGAAAAGAAAAGAAAGGAAGAGAATAACAGAGAAAGTACACAGGCTATAAAGCTTTTCACAGTTACTACAGAATGCAAAGTGGGATCTCACAGATAACCAGGTTCCAGCCTGCATGATCCCCTTTATGCACAGAAGCATGAAGAACAAGTGAATTCAAAAGTAATTTGGAATAATTTTGCACACTTAAAACTATAATCCTTCCCAGAAATACTAGCAATGTAATTTCCACAGATGTAGTAAAATCAATCAAGTCCAATCACTTGATTGGGCAGGACGCTTGTGGTCCATTCTGAATTCACTTGTGCCTGAGGAGGGAGACAGTCAGGTAGAAGAAAAAGTATGATCTTGTTACTTCTTTACTCATGATTATGGTCAAGTTACCTTATCTATTTGTTGTCTGCATCAGTTGAAAGAAATTACACAAAAATCCTTAAGAATATTATATGGGAAATAAGCCCTTTAAAGCTAGGGCAAGTTTCACTTTCTCAAATTGAGCTTATCTTGTGAAGATGGAATACTTCTCCCTCTGGGGGAGACAAAAGGAAAGCTACCTCCTTGACAAACTGACTTTAACTATATGAAAAATTTCAAGACATAACAAGGAACATAATAATCATAGTTTTAATAGAAGATCGGCTTAAGATGTTTTTAAAAATCAGTCAAAAGGCAACGTTGCATGGGTTAGTGATGATCTGTGCAGGCTCAAGCCTGTCTGCCTGGATTCAGATCCTAGCTGTTCCACTTACTACTTGTGAGCCCTTAGGCAAATCACAATACCTCTCCACACCCAAATGCAATGGGGCTAACACCTTTATGGGTTGTTGTGAGGTTTCAGTGAATTAAACGATGTAAAGGTACATAAGCAGTGCCCAACACAGCATGAGTACCTGAAAGTGGGAGTGATGATGATGATGGCAGTTTGGAGATTTCTCCTTGTTGAGATTTCTTATCCTGCCTCAAATAAATCTTTTTGGTTTTCCTAAAATTGGTTTTCTTTCGTCAGAGAGGCCTTACAGAAAGATAGTGGAGAAGGTATCTCCAGTTTAAAGTCATTGATCATCAAGATGGCCAATGTGAGAAAAGGCAAATCCATTGTTCTGGGCATCAAGCCTCTGGAAATGTTGGAACTGACAGCATGTCTGATTAAGTGATGACATTCAAGACATTTAGCCAAGGGTGATGCTCCAGGATGAAATTAAGAGGGAAATGACAAATAAACTATGGCAACTAATCAATACATTGCCCAGTATGAAGATAACGGTCTGTTTCAAGAACAGGAGCTGGCCTCTGCAGAGCCCACCTTCTTGTGGTCAAAATTGAGTTTTGTTATAATTGTGTGGAGAGTTGCACAGATTAGTCCCCTGAAATCATTGACATTGCACTATGAATATTTCTTTTCCTCTGTGTCCCTTAAAGAGTTAGAAAGTTATATACATAGGTTGATATGTATTTAATTTATATACATTTTTATTGGAATAATCTTATTTTGATAGAGCAGTGCAATGAGATTCATTTAAAATTATACTGAAACTTTAAAATAGGGGCAGAGAAACAGAAAGATACTGTCAGGGCTACATGTAGATTCTAGATTAAACATAAAAGTAGAAATGTATGCCTTTTATCTTCTGAATACCCTACAATAATTATTACTTAGAGCCAACACCTTAGCCTGGTCTCTCCTCTTACAACCATTAGCATTCTATTTGGCATAAAGTGTCCACTTTTCCATCTTTCGTATCAGCATCTGGAGATGTCAGTAATCTCTAGAAAGGATTAAAATCTGTGAGTTACCCAGAAGGGGTGAATGTACGTCGAGACATTAGCCCCTTCAACAAGTACTTGTGAGGGAAAGATTGGGGGGCTTTGAGAACAGCACTTGGGGGCTGAGGCATTAGCTCAGGGGCTACCAAACCCTGGAGCAAATGTGACCTATTGCCTGATTTTGTAAGTAAAGTTTTATTGAAACACAGCCATGCACATTCATTACATATTTTATCTCATTCCTTTCAAGCTACCATGTCAGTGTTGAGTAGTTGCAAAAAAGACTGTATGTCCCATAAAGTCTAAATTATTTGTTCTCCAGCCCTTTTTAGAAAAAGTTTGCCAACCCTTGTACTAGATGGTTGTCTGTAATTTAAATTGTTCCAACACATTTAAAGTTTCTGTGCAGGAAAGGGGTGGCTCATGCCTGTAATGGTAAAATGCTGGACGGCCAAAGTGGGTAGATTGCCTGAGCTCAGGAGTTTGAGACCAGCCAGAGTAAAAGCGAGATGCCATCTCAACTAAAAATAGAAAAATTAGCTGGGTGTTGTGGTGGGCACCTATAGTCCCAGCTACTCAGAAGGCTGAGGTAAGAGAGGATCTCTTGAGCCCAAGAATTTGAGGTTGCTGTGAGCTAAGATGATGCCATGGCGCTCAACTTAGGGCAACAATATGAGATTCTGTTTTAAAAAATAAGTTTCTAGGCAGGAATCTAAAATAAACCCAGCTATATTTGCCACCTTGATTTGTTTGCTTATAGTCAATTCCAAGCAGATCTAGCATAAATTAAGGAATAGGCATTTCTCGACCCTAGCCTCTCCCAACCTAGAATTTCTACCCACAACCCATCCTCTATCTTCTATTCTCCCTATATCCTAGTCAGTCTTCAGGATCCTTCCCAAGTCAAGCCCTCCTATTGAAGCTTTTCCTCACCCTGGACCCCAAGCCGAAGCATTCTTTCTTTCAGTTTCTAAAGCATGTGGTAAAGAACTCTGCCACATCTGGCTCACGTGGAATAACTCAGTCTCATCTACTACACTGTAAACTCCGCGGGGCAGCAGGTGTCACACAGCCATAGCCCAGCCCTATGAGATGCAGTCATCTGGTAAATGTAGATTCATCTTTTCCCGTAGTTAGCACCTTGTCCGTACCTGGCATCCCCCATCACTTGCCTCCTGGCTTCTGCTCTTGCCCTCTCCAGTGTGAACTGAGAGTGAACTTCTCACAGGGTGAATTGGGTCATGGTGCCTCTGTGCTCAAAACCCCACACTGGCTTATACTCTGAATCCAACCAAAAGGCCTACGATGGCCTACAGCACCCTAGGGGACCTAATTCCTTGCCTGTCTCTTACTGCCCTCTACCTCTTACTACTCTTTCCCAAGCAAGTTGCACTGCAGACACACAAGTCTCCTTGCGGTTCTTCAAACATGCCAAGTGTGCTCCTACCTCAGGGTCTTGGCACTGGCTGTTCCAGCTTCCTGGAACTCTCTTCCCCAGATAGCTACATTGTTGCAATATGACGTCCTCAAAGAGGTCCTCATTCTTTGCAGAAGCAAAATATCCCCATTTGTCACTCTCTGTCCTCTTAAATTTATATTGGTTACTAGCACTCATTATTTCCTAATAATTGTTTTTGTTCACCCGCCTTCCTCACCAGGATACAGACTTCGTCTGTAAGGCTAGGAACATTCTTGTTTACTGCTCTCTCTCTCTCTTTTCTCTGTCCACTGTTTGAAACAGGGCCTGGCATCTAGTAGATGCCCAACCACCATCTGTGGAATACAAATGAGTGGAAGTCTGTTGATTCTGGCACCAGTACCACACTGTTTTCAACATTTTGGTATCATAATGTTTGCTAATACTCCTTTTTAATGAATATGAAAATCTAATAGGGGAGGTGTGGTTGTAAAACCAGACAGATCTTGACTCCAATTCTGGCTCTTCCAGGTCATAGTTTCATGACCTCAGTCAAGTTCCTTGACCTCTGCAGGCCTTAATTTCCTCCAAATTAATAAGATTATTATACCTATAGCACATGGTTATTATAAAGGATAAATGAGACAATACACACACTGGGAAATTTTTTTACACACAGCTTATAAAATATTATAAATGTTGCAATCCCACTTGTGTAAATATTTATTTGTGTTTGTAAAAATGTCTGCATGAGTTTAGTCCAAAATGTTGATAGTGGTCATGGGTGGTGGGCTTAGGTGTAATTTTTATTGCCTTCTTTATACTTCTGTGATTTTTGTTTGTTTTCATCTTTACAACAAAGCACATTGCTTGGATCACTAGAGGGAAAAAGCCACTTTCATTTTAAAAAATAAAATGGAAGTAAGACCATACCCTTCTCACCACACCACGTCATTCATTTACTGTGGTACTCAGAATCTTGATGAGTGGGGTGGCCAGGAAAGGAGGGAAATGACTGGGAGAGTGGAGTTAGAGTGGAACTAAGTTATCTTCTCTAGACCATTCTCTTTGCTTAGAACAGTTGGTAAGAGGGGCAGTAAGCCTCAGGGTCCTTATCAGTATGTATACCTCAAAGCGGTGTGGAGAGGACCAAATGAGAGTATGTACCTACAGCCCATGGAGTGCTTGGTGGGTAAGGCGCAGCTCTGGAACAGGTAGCTTGCGTTCAGATCCTAAGTCCCTTATTACTAACTGATGGCTTTACACTTTCTGATCCTCTGTTTCCTCATCTCTAAAATAAGGGGAATAATTTGGATTTGGCAAATTAACTGAGGACTAAGGAGCAAATGGTCTGCTGAAATCCAGGAGATACGAGGGTGCCCTTATTAACTCACATTCCTACTTTGCACCCAGCTCCTGTGCCCCATCTCTTAGGATGGAAAATAAAGGGGGAGGAGAAAAACGATCTTCTCTAATTCCAGCCACATTTTCCTGGACCTTGTTTAAGCACTAGAAAGCCAGGAAGGAGAGTCAAGGAAGGTAGAGATGAGTCAGCACCAGTTCCCTTTGCAGTGCTAGAACTGTGGGAGAGAAGCCATGGCCCCACCTGCCCACTGCTACTCAAACAGCCACTGTATGATGAGAAGCAGTTGGCTGCCTAGCAGAGAGTGGAAAATAAAGATGGCAAGGCCAAGATTTGCAACGTGAGCCAGCTGGGCAGCAGTGGCAGGGCAGCAACAATGACGAGTCCTAATGTTTTGCACAGCTTTGTGTACATCTGGCCCGCAGAGCCTGCTGGAGGCTAGTACTGTGTCCCCCACAAGCCCTATCCCTTTAGCCCTATGGAAACTTAGAACTACTCATCAAGATTAAGTGGATTTTATTATGGTGGATATTATTAACTGAAAAATATAAAAGATGCAGATGTGGGAAGATTGCTATTTTCCCCTTTTGTGGTATTCGGTGGTTTCGGTCATGCTAAAGAGGTCATCAGGGAGAGAATGGGAATCTCCCACACCCTTTCTTTATTCCATTAACAGAATATCGCAGTGTGCTGGGCTCCAGACATGTGGAGATAAACACACCACATGCTTTTCCTTGGAGGAGCAGTCAAATGGTAAAGCTGGGTATGTGCTAGGCAATTAGAATGCGCTGTAGTCAGGGTGTACCCCAAAAGGTACACTGAAGATTCCTATCAGGATTATCAATAGATCTACTTTCTACTGCAGGTACAAGCTGCTTCCTAAGGGACAACAGATGGCCAGCAAATGACACCTATTGGCGGTGATAACCTGACCATGTCCAAATACCAAGAGGGACATAGTGAAATGCAAGGCAGCATGCCAACTGAGTATACTTTTGAAGTGTAGGAAAGTTAAGTTTAATCTTTTTAATTTGGGGGATGCAAAGCCCTACTTACACATCTGTCTACATCTGGCCTCAGTCTCTCTTTACAACTTCATTGCCATTATCAGTCCCCATTCTCTCGCACTCATTCTACTCAACAACACTTCACTAAACGCACCCTGAATTTTCCCGCATTTGTGCCTTTCCAAGGGCAGTTGATCAGTCAGAGTCCTCTTTGCTACCTCTGTGTCTGCCAGACTCCAATCAACCAACTAAGGTCAAGCTCCTCCTTCAATAAATCTGACCCTTGGGGCATATACACCATGTCTACCAACATGTCACCAGAAAGAATCAATCTTTCACTGCATTTTACATCCAGGACATTTAACACATCTAGTAAGAACCTAATACAACCTTCCTACTATAGCCAAATGGTTAAGAACATAAGTTTTGGCATCAGAAGAATAAGCTTAGGAGCACTTGACACTTGGGTAACCTTGAATAAATCTACTAACCTTTTGAGCCCTCAGTTTTACAATCTGTATAATGGTAATAAGAATAGTATCTGCTGGATCTTATATGCTTAATGTAAATAAATACTTCTGAAAGATCAATGTAGTAACAAAAATAGAAAACCCAATAGCAAATTAGGCAAAAGACTTGAACAGACATAGCAGCTCTGGATGAAACTCCTTATTATCACATAATATTTAAAAAGTACATTCTATAGGCCACCACTTACATAAAACTCAAGCAGTGGTAAAACTAATGGACAGTCATGGTAATAGTAGCCTTTCAGAATGAGGGGTAGTTACTGAGAGGATATGAGGAAAGGTTCTGGCATCACGAATATTCTATCTAGTCTATCTCCTGATCATGAATGTGTTACTTTGTGACCATTTATTCATCCTGTTTCTTTATAGATGTTACATTTCAATAAATACTATTTTAAATTCCACAAAAAAATAATAGTATCTGCTTACTAGAGTTATTTTTAGGATTCTATGATATAATGCATCTAAAACATAGTGTCTGGTGCACAGTAAGCAGTCAATAAATTTTATCTGTTTTTGTAATATGACCCTACAATCCCCACCTTAAATTGTGAGCTACTAGAGATCAAGGACTATTGTTAATTTTTGCACTGCTTCTCTTTTTAGTTACTGACTGCCACATAGTAGGTACTCCGAAAAGATGTATTACAATTTCTTGAATCATTGCTTTGAAGATAGTGGAACAAGTTTGGGGTGCTCCAAAGTACTGGTTGTTGATCTAGGATGTACTATAACCCTAACAGAATAAGACCCATATAATGCTCACATTTACCAAACAGCCTCCTGAGTTGAGAAAATCCCTTGGGGGTTGAGCTGAGTATATGTTTGAAAAGGTTTTTTCTTAAGGCCTCATTGGATGAGTGGAAAACTTGGGGTATACTATGATCTGAACATTTGCATCCCACTCAAATTTGTAAATTGAAATCCTGACTCCCAAGATGCCAGTATTAAGAAGTGGGGCCTTTGTGAGGTCATTAGGTCATGAGGGTGACGCCCTCACAAATGGGATTAGTAAAAAACACTTAAGCTCTTTGATTTTGCCCAAATCACACACTCTTAGAGATCATTTCATATCGAAGCCAGAGGATTATTTTGAGGATCAAATGATAATTTTTTTTAAAAAAGATTATTTATTTATACCTTACTTCATTCTAAAAAGGATTTGTGATAGCTAACAGAGATACATCACAGTCAACAGGAGAAAAACCAAACATAAACGAGAAAGCCCAGATAGAGATAAAACAAACGTAAGAAAGCAAGAAGACATGAGAGCTAAGAACAGTACTCACAGTGTATGAGGGCAGTCCAGGTTTGATAGAAATAATATCACTAGCCACAATACATAACAGTGGCTGTCACCTCCCCTGTTTTTCCCCCCACCCCATACAGACCCACTCAGAGACTCAGCTAGTGTTTAAAATAACACTCCTCACCAAAATCACTTTCTTGGCAGAAGACTGAGGCTGCCACTGCTTTTCTACCCCTTCCTCAGTGTTTCCTTGGGCTATTCCCAGCAGATCGCAGTGGCTCTTCTCCTTTCTCATCTCCACTAGGTATGGGGGGGGGGGGTGTTCCTTTAAAATCTGCTCATGGGCTTTTTCCATGACTTAGCAATTATGAATTGGGCTGCAATAAACAAGTGTCCATGGATCCATGAATGGATTAATAAATTGTGGTATATGTACACCATGGAATATTATGCAGCCTTAAAGAAAGATGGAGACTTTACCTCTTTCATGTTTACATGGATGGAGCTGGAACATATTCTTCTTAGTAAAGTATCTCAAGTATGGAAGAAAAAGTATCCAATGTACTCAGCCCTACTATAAAACTAATTTATGGCTTTCACATGAAAGTTATAACCCAGTTACAACCTAAGAATATGGGGAAGGAGGAGAAGGAGGGGAGGGAGGGGGGAGAAAAAAATAAATATATAAGCATGTTAAATACCATTGAAAATACAGAGTTGCAGGAGAAATGACTCTTCTTCTCAAGAAAACTGAAAAATATGTTTGACTGAAATAGTTTTTCATATTTGGTGCTGTGGAGTCATCTTAAACGTTGATTTAAAGCCACCAACTGTCCTATCTTCATTTCCATCAAAACCTAGGAATTGAGGTTGATTTTCTACTGACTTCAGAGCCATAGTGGGTTCATGTATTTTGTTGTTTTCATTTCACTAACTTTAAGACCTAAAGCAGGTTTTTGTTTTGCTGTTCATTTCTAAAGCAAGTATCGTGTTTGAAATATATTTTGTTACAGGTATTTTGCAATCATATGTGTGCCATCGCTGAGTATTTTTTCTTTAATTGCCAGTGTATCAAACAGGATCTCAGATATTTTTACTGGAATGAAAAGTTTTTTTTCAGTCAGGAGGATCAATGTTATTTGGCTCATGGCCTCTTGGGTTCCATGGTTTATAACAGATAAAGAAGGTGTTGTTGAGTAGGTCCCTGTCAAAAAATGGGCAGGAAAGAGAAAATTCTAAATGAAACTCAGATTCAGTGAACTCAATATTTAAAAAGTCATAGTCCAAGGAATGACTTCACACCTAAATTTTGGACTGGTTTTATGAAAAATAAGAGCCAAATCGAGGAAACTGAACTTAGTATTTGGAAAATTATCTGATTTAGCACACAGTTCTTTCGATATTAGACCCCTTAGAATTATAAGCTTCATGTTATTTCATTTTATGCTCAATAAGCCATCACAATCTTAGCTAATACCCAATGAGTAGAAAAAAATTTTTTAAGTTATGGTGTTATAAAATAGCATCTGTGGTATAATATGAATGAAATGGATGTCAGGATCATCTCCAACCTCATCATTTTGTAAGTGGGGAGAATGAGGTTCATAAGTTTCCTTCCCTTTTAAAATGTCAGATTTGACTATTATCTTGACAACCCAACAAAACTAACAGGTTTGGTATCAGTGTTGACTTACAGTCAGGTAAAAGTTGTCTGCTTTCCGTAGAATTTATTTGATTCACTTGCTTTAATTTTCTCCCATTGTATTTTTTTTTTCTTTAGTTAATTTGGTTTTAACTACCTCTAAGTTACAGGATGCTTTGAAAGTCATGAAGAGTTATTAAGAGAAGGTCATTAACTAGTCTTCACTGAGGTGAGTTGCACTGACAGGGATTTGACTTAAACATTGGGGGAAAGTGGATAATAGTGATGATAGGCTTTTAAGATACATTTTCAGCTTTCTGAGTCTATAATTTTTTCTGAGTTTAAAATTTCCTTTGTCTCTATTATCTTGTTGTGGTCTCCATATGCCTTCATATTTTCAATTTATTCCCCCATTCTCTTCTTCAATTCTCTTCCCAACCTTCTATACACTTCTCCTCATAAGTACCTTAAGGGTAGCAAAGCTAAGATATCATTTGACCTTCAGTGTCTGAATATGAGTATTAATTCATAGTCCCATGTGACTGTTCTGAGTCTGCACACACACACACACACACACACACACACACACACACAGTGTCTCCTACAGACAAGCAAATCTCACCTGGAGGCTGGAAGCAGATCTACAGTCTGAGACAGCTTGTGTTCAAGGGCCCTTTAATAGCACCTTCCTGACATTAGTGCCCTCTGCACATGGCCACAACACTTGCTGTGTCTTTGGTGACTCTGTAGGAAAGTTTCTTCACCTAAGTTGCCCTGCATCCTACCACTTACCTTTTCCCTACCCCTCTGAAAACTTCCTTACTCCAGATACTGGGCTCTCAAGATCCTTGTCTCTGAGATTAGCTATAATCTTCTAAATTATTTGTCTGAAGATGTTAATGGGGAATAATAGCTTAATGTGCATGTAAAAAGGACCCTTCAGTGCTTTAACCTAAATGAGCTGGGGATTTCTAATACTGTGGCACGCTGGCTGGGGATAATTTAAGGACTTATGCTTTGCTGTGCTCTTTAATTTATTCAGTGGATGGTTACTCATCATCAGCTGTGAGCCAGCCCTTTTTCACCAGCCTAAACACTTATATCTGGGTGTTTCCATGGAAAAACTAACAGCAACTCTCATCCATCAAGAATCTGTGATGAGCCTTTATTAGTTTTCTGGGGCTGCCATAACAAAATGTCACAGATGGGGTGGCTTAAACAGAAATCTATTTTCTTGTCATTCTGGAGGCCAGAAATCCTAGATGAAGATGTCAGCAATATTAGTTCCTTCTGAGGTCTCTCTCCATGGCCTGTAGAAAACCTTTTCTCCTCTGACGTTCTTTCCTCCACACATGTGTCTGTGTTCTAATCTCTTCTTATGAGGACACCAGTCAGATTGGATCAGGGCCACCCATACGACTTCACTTTACTTAATGACATCTTTAAAGGCCCTATATCCAAACGTAGTCATATCCTGAATCACTGACGGTTAGGACTTCAACATATGAACTCTATGGGGTTGCAATTCAGCCCACAACATCAGTTTACACTGCAAACTATTTACATGTGTTATTTTTAACTATTAAAAAAATCCAGAGAGGTTTATTTTATTGTTCAAATTTTCCTGTTGAAAAATTGAAGGTCAGAGAGGATAAATCACTTCTACAAGCTTGTGTTAGTACTGGATGTTGACACTTGGAATCAGATCAAGCCTTGTAGCTCCCAAGCCCATGTCTTTCTCTTATACCACTCTGCCTCCAGCTAAGATTCACAGCCACTCAGCTTTGATCTAATACACATAAACCATCCTTCCTGGAATTTTTACTCCATGGTAGACTGAGAGGCTTAACTGCTTTGTGGGCAGAAGTTCACCTAGACCAACTATGTTTAAGAAAGAGAAAATGGGTTATTTTTAATAATCAAGTTCTTTAACTTGGTAAATATTCAAAAAGATATAGATCTTTTTTTCAGTGACAAGGAAATGCTGGAGTTTTATTTGTATACTAGCAGTAATAATAGCTTTAGAAACATCTATAGACATTTTTGCAAATCAACTTAGAGACATTAATTAATATGTTTATCTAGTCTCTAACCCACCAAAGGGTATAAGGTGTGCTGATTTGAAATCTTAAATATTTTCTGAGACAGGCCACAAAATTCTTAAAGTTTTCTTAATTTGACATGTTTTTCAAAGGAAAGAGTTGTCTCTGCCCTCTGCATAAATGCAAGTCTAGACTTCCTTGCCAGTCTCTTTTAGTGCCATTGGAAATGTAGACAAAATACCTTCTTACTTGTTCAAATTATCTAATTTTCCCCATTTTTTCTGCTACAACATACTGAAATGAGAGATTCCATGAAAAGAGCTTATCTGTGGGCTCAGTGCCTATAGCTCAGCAGCTGGGACTCTGGCCACATACCCTGCTGGCCACATACCCTGGGGTTGGCAGGTTTGAACCCGGCCTGGACCTGCCAAACAACAACAACAACAATAACAAAAAAATAGCCAGGCATTGTGGTGGGCACCTGTAGCTCCAGCTACTTAGGAGACTGAGGCAAGAGAATCACTCAAGCCCAAGAATTTGAGCTTGCTGTGAGCTGTGATGCCACAGCACTCTACCAAGAGCAACATAGTGAAACTCTGTCTCAAAAAAATAAAAAGCTTGTCTGTGACAAGTCATTTCTTTTATTTTTATTATTTTGTGACATAAAAATGTTTACATAAAAAAAATCATATACCTTAATCAAGTGAATGATATTCATGAATAATGAATTCATTATTCATAATAATGATATTCCTAAGGATTAAAATAATAAAGTCAAATTCTTTTATATTATTTTATAGTTAAGAAGTTTACTTCAGGCATTTTTTTTTTTTTTTTTTTGACCGGGGCTGGGTTTGAACCTGCCACGTACAGCATATGGGGCCAGCGCCCTACTCCTTTGAGCCACAGGCACCACCTTTCATTAGGCATTTTAAAGAAAGGAGAAAAAAATTAAAAAGAGGAAGAGAAGAATAAAAATTAAGGTTTGGATAGTAAGGTGGTAAACCTTAGAGATGGCAGACTGTTGAGATTGTGATGAAAATCTTTCTTTCAAGTCCTGTCCTTATCATAGAAAAACAAAAGCAATACACATCTGGCTCCTAGGTGGTAACTACCACAGTGTAGTTATTATACTTGAACAAATGGACTGCTACTGAGTGATGACAAAAGTATAATACAGCAATAGAGAAAAAAAGGAATTATGCTCCTTAGATATAATAAAAATTATAGTAATTTTGCCAAAGGCCAAGTGTATAATTCTGCTTGAGAAATCCCCACAGAAGAACAGCAACCCTGCAGGGGAATTGAAGACCACAGTTCTCTTCCTGTCTGGCCAGCACGGAGTGGTAGTACACTAACATCATAGGTTATCCATTCTCTCTGGATATTGGCCACTGACATTCCTTCTAAGTCCACTTTAGCATCCTGTCCTTGGATGCTCTTGATCCACAGGAGGTGTGAGGAGACTAGACTAGTGAAGGACTAGTCATAGGCAAGAAATGAGCACCTTGGTTTCACAATGTGCTCTCACTCCGGAAAGGGGGCTCATATGACATGAGATGTCTCAAGTTGTGTGGATTAGAGAAGGCGGTGAAGAGAAGCTGTTCTTAGTTACTTCTGAAGAAAAATATCAAGTGCCTGCCTTATGGACCAAAATTGTTTTTTCTAGATTAATGTGAGGGTATATATAACTAGGTTGCAATATTTGTGTTTGCAAGGTAAAGTCTGAGTTGCAATTGAGTCCTTCACCCAGAAAATGTGCCAAATATCCCCACATTGTGCCTGTGAGATGGGATCTTACCAAACCCACTCCCACCTTTTTTCCCCACCCCCTTCTTGAATTTAATTATGTTTTTCTCTCGTGTGTGCCTGTAGTCGTTGATGTACTAGTTTCAGCATAGTATTGAGTACATGGGATGCTTGCTTTTCCATTCTTGAGATATTTTACTTGGGAGAATGTTCTCCAAATCCATCCAGGTAAATACAAAAGATACAGTCTCCATCGTTTTATGGCTGAATATGGCTGGTACATGTATTCATGGTATACATATACATTCATGGGTTGATGGGCAGTTGGGTTGTTTCCACATTTTTGTGATTGTAAATTGAGCTGTTGTAAATTTAAGTGGCAGCTAACCACAAAAGACTAACCCACAGGAGATCATCTTACTCTTCAAACTGATGAGAAATCTATTTGCAAGTTTTGGCATCTCTCATTATACTTAGCACTGTTCCAGGAATGTGAGATATAGGGCAAATATTTACAAATTAGAGATTTCATTAATAAATAATAAGCAAGACTATAATTCAATAAGTTTACATAAAGCAATAATACTTGTTTCAGAGTCATGAACCTTTTCAGGAATCTTTTGAAGTCACAATGATGTCTCAGAAAATGAAATGTGTATTTGACATCTTGTAGACAATGTTAAAGAGTTTGCAGGACCTTTGGAGACCACCTATGGACTCCAGTTTAAGAAGCTCTGACAAAAGAGGTACAAATTTTCAATTATCAGTCTATTCGTATCATCAGTTCAGGTACTGACATTTGAAGGAAAGTAAACAGGAAGAGGGCTATCATCAGAGAATGAGAAATGGATGTTAGATTATTTCATCCAAAGAAAGGCACAATGAGTTGGGGTTTTTTTTGCTCACAAAAAAGGTTATAAGTTGGGAGTAATAACCTCGAATGTCTTTTGTTAAGGCATCAGTCCACTCTGAGCCAAAAACTAAGGCAAAGAGAACATCCTGTTTGCTGTAAGTTGTTCAGTTCTGTGACTATCTATAATTCCTTTAAGATCATATCACATCTTTGTGACATGGCATAACCCATATTCTAGACATTTTTGTTTAAAAGAATTCATATGGACATATTAACTCTGAAATTCTCATTCAACAAATAATTTTTGTGGTACAGAAGGACACTGATGATCAATGACAATTTCATAAAATTTAAAGACTAGCAGATTCACCAAACATGGGCACAGCCATTTTCTTAAATCATTAGCTTTCCTTAAACCATGTAGACAAAATAAAACAAACTGTAACTAGGTTCTGTACAATGTTTTTGAAAGCCATCAAAGAAATTTTCCCCAAAATCCAAATAATAATTTGATTAAAACTCTTACCACATTCGTACATATAAAGCATTAAACTTACAAAGAAAAAATAAGATTGATTCTTATGGTTAATGAAAAAAAAAAAAAAAAAAAAACAGTCTCACTATTTTTCCCTTGGTAGAGTGCTATGGCATCACAGCTCACAGCAACCTCAAATTCTTGGGCTTTAGTGATTCTCTTGCCTCAGCCTCCCAAGTAGCCGGGATTACAGGCACCCACCACAATGCCCAGCTATTTTTTTGTTGCAGTTGTCACTGCTGTTTAGCTGGCCCAGGTCAAGTTTAAACCTGCCAGCCTGTGTGTATGTGGCTTAGTGCCCTACCCACTGAGCTATAGGTGCTACCCATAAATTTATAATTTTATTGGGAAGATTCTATAGCTGCTAAGAATTAAGCAATCTGGTTTCAAATTCTAATTCTGAAAGTTCTCCATGTTTTTTCTTGGACTAATTTTGATACTTTCTGATGCTCAGTTTCTTCATCTTAAATAGGGAGAAATAAGAGTTACCTAATATAGTATTGTTACAAAATTTAAAAAGATAACATTTTACAGGAACGTGGAATGTGTTTGATAATAGGTATTATGATTACTAAAATAGATAAAATTACATGCAAATAATATCACAAATGTCAATGATTACTATAGGCAATAACAGACTCTGTTAAGAAGGATTAGCATGAATCAATGTGCTCAGAAGTTTCCAGGGACCTGAGCAGCACTTCCAAGTCTGTGCAGCATTTAGGACAGGGAATAAAAGTTGGGAAAGTGGTGTGAGTGGTAAGTATGAAAATTGAATAAACATGCTTTGTTCAGGTGACATGGAGTAGATTATCTTGCTTGCCCAGAAAACAGACAAGGCAGAGTTGGGAAAAATTGGAGATGATTTTGAGACTTTATAAAGCATTTAGGAGCTGAAAGGTACTTCAGCAGAAAATGATGTGTTTTAAAAAAATAATCATGGTGTGGGGGATAAATTTCTTTTGAGATAGGGGTGTAAACAATGGAAAGGTAGGGTTATTAACAGGGGGTATTATTAAAAAAAAAAAAAAAAAAGCTGCCAGGCACAGTAGCTCATACCTATAATTCCAACAAAATTAAGAAACAGAGGTAGGAATATCACTTGACCCCAGGAGTTTAAGATCAACCTGAGTGAGACCTCATCTTTACAAAAAAAACCTTTTTTTAATCAGCTGGGCATAGTGGTGTATGCCTGTAGTGTCAGCTACTTGGGAGGCTGAGGCTGGCCTGAGTCCAGTAGTTTGAGACTGCAGTGAGCTGTGATCATCCTATTGTTCGGGTGGCAGAGTGAGACCCTGTCTCTAAAATTAAAAAGCTAGTACCGGATGCTGACTTAATAACACAAGAAACTGCTTGGATGATGGCTTGGGAATGGAAAGAAACAGATCAAGGTGGAAACATGAAGAAAGAAAGTGATTATTGGTAAATTACAAAGAGATTACTTGAGGGAGAAGTGTCAACAAATTGATATTGAAGGTACAGTATAGTGAACCTGATTGTTGTAAGGACATGAGGACTCTATCCATAAAGGACATTGGGAAGTGGGATTCTTTTGATGGGTAGAAGAGGGGAAAAATCATTTTAAACTCTAAACAGTTTACTTCCTAAAGGAGGAAGCATGCATGACTCATTCATCTTTGAGTCCTGAGCACTTATTACACCATCAGGAATATGAACTTGGTAGTGTATGCACCTGGAGCTCACAGCCAAGTCACAGCTGGATGTAGAGGCTTGTGTGGCTGGAATATGATGTTTGATTTCTTCTAAAGGAAAGAGGCAGATGTGGCAGGTACTTACCATTCCCCTTAGTATTATTATCGCCATGTAGGAAACCAACCATCAACTGCCATCAGCTTCCACCCTTTGCTTGAAGATTTCCTTTGCCCACCAGATTCTGTTTAACCTACGTGTGAAGCAAGCCAGAAGCACGGGGGAGTGGTCACTGTGTGGAATAGCTCTCAAACAATGTCAGAGAGGAGTTGATGAATAAATATCCTCATTCTTGTAGGTAGGATGACTCTGGGGTGTATGTTCCATACTGTCTCCCAGAGCTCCCTGGGAAAACTCAGTTCCCTTTGCCCAGAGTGGGAACTTTCTTCATAGTTCATCTTTCTTGGTTTCCTCTATCACTTCTCATTGCTGTGTCCTCCCATTTCTTTTTCCTGATAATATCTCCCAAATAAACCCCTGGCACTTGCATTGCATTTTGTTTCCAGATTATGCCTCTGGAGACCTCCATTAGGTCAGTGGGAATGACATAAGATTATCAAGGGAAAGGACCTAAGTGAACCAGGGAGGAGCACCCATGGGTCAGGGCCAGCCAGCAGGGCAGAATGAACAGTGGTGTCGTGTAGAGGCGGGACAGCCAGATCTCTCAGTGACTGTTCACTGTCCCATCTGGGGTGCCACGTGTCAGGGCTGGGACTGGCCAGGTCTCCGGCCCTGGCTTAGCTATGTTCCAGACGTGGACCACTGGTCTATATAGCTCGGGAACAATTACCCTTAGGTGCCTGAGGGCTATTCGCTTTAACATAAGGAAGAGAGAGAGAAACAATCTTTGAGGGAGAGAAACAGTTTTAGTAAGAGAATGCATCTTTAGCAGTCTTAGTAGAGAGACACTCTCTACTACTAAGAGGCATACTGTGAGCAAGAGAAGTGAGAGTCAGAGTGAGCGAATCCGTGAAAGACTGAACGTATACTCTCTGACTGCCTTCTCCTGCCGATTCTTAGAGATGTGATCTCGTGCTTACTTGCACCACAGGTGTAGAGACTGCCAATCACTGATGTTCTCATCTCGCGAGCTCTCATGATAAGGAGAGCCTTCCCCATGCTCTGATCATCAAGCTGTTTCTTATAATTAATTCTCACTTCTACATGAGCTTTAATGTCTGCTACACAGATCCAAGAGCACGAATGTGCCTTGGGCTCAAAGGGGAAGCTGTGGTTAGACTCTAGAAATAAGAAGACACATATGGAGTCCAGTTATGTGAACTAGGTTGTTATCTTGAAAAAACATATCACAAAACAAAAATGAAAGATGTAGAAATGCACTGAAATCAATCCAGGCAAAGGAAGTTAAGAGTTAAGGGTTTATATTTGTGAGTCCTAACAGCTACCAAGTAAGTGACTATTAGTTCTGGAACCAAGCAAAAAAACAAAGATTTGGGGGCCTTATGAAGGGTTGGATGTTGAAAGAGTCTGTTGTTATTGTGGGTGATGTGCCATGTGTGCACTTGTAACATGTATTTCTGTCATATTCAATGGTTTCCTGATTTCTTTGTGCATAGACAAGTATCTATAGGATGTATTCTTGATCCTTGCCTTACGGTTTGGCTCTCTTCTTCTCTTTCCCTCAAATGATGGCTGTTATCATCTTCTCAGCAGGGGTTCATGCTTTGTCCACCTGAGTTTTTGTGTTCTTTTGGGTGGCATGACACTGCCTGGCAAGAGGGCCGAGTAACATCTGGCTGACTCCATGACTTGGCAGTTACTCAGCCTGGTACCCTCCGCTATTGCTCTGTTCCATCTCCTTCTGCTGAGCTCCATCCATACTTCTGCTCAACAAGCAGAGCCAGCAGTTAGGACACACTACCTGCCTGCAGCACCAAGGTCCAACTCTCCCTGAGAGCTTTTTGACCAGTCTTTGCCACCAGAAATGTTGCCTGTGGCCAGGTTATATCCTGTCCTTCACCCCAGAATATATGATATCTTCTTATCCTTTGGGGGTCTTAAAGACTACATGTTTAGTAGTTCACTTGAAGGGTGCTATGCCAGCCTCTTCGGCAGGCATTTGAAATCAACACTGGGAAATGGCAAAAACTATATCTCTGCTGCTGACACCATGGCAGCCCCATCTTTCTGTGGCACCTGCAGACTCACTGTACAATCTTGGCCCCTTCCTGACATTTTCAACATTACAGAGAAACGATGATGGAAAAGAGCAACAGAGAAATGTCATCTTGCCAAATGAAGTGGCTCATTTTCCAAATGTCAGGGATTTGCCTCCTGACATTTTACACTATCCTCCTTCAAAATATTCTGCACCCAGATGCCCTGGGAAATGGCAGTCTTCTAACTTGACCCCCAGACGGGGGAATCCTGTTGGGTGAGGTGATACTAAAGAACTTTGAACAAGTACATATTGGTTATAGTAACTATCAAAACTGTCATAAACTCTCTTAGAAAATAATGTTGTTGGAAGGGAACTCAATTTGATGTCTAGCTATTACTGGCTCATTTGAAATACATCCAACACAGCCATATGGCTATTAGCAACCATAGTCTAATGAGCTCTCACTGGTCAACAGAAAGATTGTATAAAAACATCTGTTAGAGAGATGGCTTCCCAACTAAATTTAGAATGATTCTAGAGTCATCTTTCTGACTAACACACTGTGAAAAAGAATAGACTAGCTGCAAAGCACCCAACTGGGAGCACGTGACACAGCATACAATTTTCCTCTAAATGCTTTTAGTTGGAATTGCTTCTGATGCTGAAAATGATAAGTAACAAAGAACTCTGCCAAGGAAGTAGTCCATATATAAACTTAATGTTAGATAAATATGCTTGTTTGTGTTAAGTGTGTGCCAAATTATTTGTAGTGTAAACCGTATTTACATTGACTAGTCAAGTTCTTATGACAACCATTGGCTTAGAAAATTCTAATGTAGCTTTAGAACAGGTTAATCTGGTAAATTCTTATTTTAAAAGAGGACTAATTACTAGCACCTTTTTTCCTTACTACAAGGACCCCCTAATAATTGGCCCTATCAGCTAAAGGAGACAAGAAGAAACTGGATAAATAGGTCAGGGGTAGGTGGAAGGACATCTTAAAATTCTTAGTATCTTCATTGTAATAAAAAATATACCTGAACTCTGGTATATAAAAAATGTAATAAAAAATATACCTGAACTCTGAGTACATTGGCTCATGCCTGCAATCCCAGAACTTTTGGAGGCTGAGGTAGGAGGATTGCTTGAGGCCAGGAATTTGTGGCCAGTCTGGGGAACATAGCGAGATCTGACCCTGTCTCTATAAAAATGTTCCTTTAATTATCTAGGCATGGTAATGTGAGTCTGTAATCCCAGCTACACAGGAGGCTAAGGCAAAAGTATTGCTTCAGCCTGTGATTATGCCATTGCACTCCAGCCTGGGCAACAGAGTGAGACCTATGTGTATTAAAGAAAGAAAAAAAAAAAATACATATATATATATATATATATATATATATAGTGAGTGTGTGTGTGTGTGTGTGTGTGTGTGTCCTTGAACTCAGAACAAAAACAAAGCCATAACATTGTATAATGCTGAAAGGTACCCTAGTGTGTTTATTCACTGTTATGTCCTATGTATACCCACATAGAGTCACACAGAGCCATGGAAAATTTGGTGATTGTTCTTTAAGAATGTTATGAGTGCGCTACAATTGTGTTTTCAGAGACAATTGTTTATAATAGTCAAATCAGTGTTTAAATCAGTAAAGTAGTAAGTCATTAGTCTTTTTATTAGGAGTGTTCTTAAGAGAATTACCCATAAATTCAATGATATAATCTTTATTTACTTTTAAAGGAGAAAGGGAATAAATACAGAAAAGAATGCCGTACTTTCACTTCATAGATAAAAGAAAACTTTTCAGAGGGCAATGTGAAATTTGAGACGATTACTTGGTGATAAGTGAAGCCAAGCCTGGACAGAACAGTGATAGATGTTGTTCCCTTAAAGCCAACATGCTAAACTAAGAAATTAATAGGGAGTATCTCATTGCATCCTTACAGTAACTATAAAAGAAAATAATTATAATTATCCTTATTTTACAAGAAACTAAGTATGAGAGTAAATAAACAATATGCTAAAGATCACCCAACTAGTAAAAAGTGAAATCAGGATTCAGACCCAAAGAGCCTGTGCTCTTGAACATTGGTCTATAATGACTCCTAAGATGCTAGTCCAAGATGAGTTTGCTGTGACTTGTGGTGCTGTGGTTGAACCCAAGCCTATAATTTCTAGAATTTCTTTGGTTTTTCCAATGACCATTTATTTGTTCTTCTTTCCCCAAGCTGAGGCACAAGGAGAACTAGGTCAGCTTAGAGGTAATGGGATAGGGAAGGGTCAGGAAGGTATCATTGGGCATTGCTGAAGATCAAACATAAACTTCAAGAAACTTAGAAGTTCCTCAGTGCAAAGGCCATTATACAAGCCCACATCTGTAGAGCATACAATAGGGAATCAATGAATGTCTATTAATTAGTCAGGAATGCCTAACGGTTAATGTGGGGGAGTGAAGAGTACGTGCATGCATATGTAAGTATGGTAGATGCATAATGTACCTGTTCTTAGAATATAAGACCTATTCTTTTTTTAATTCTTTATTAAATCATAACTGTGTACATTAATGCATTTATGAGGTACAATGTGCTGATTTGATATACAATGTGGAATGCTTATATATAACTGATTAACGTAACCATCTCTTCGCTTACTTATTTGTCATAGTAAGACATTCCTACTCTATTCTTAAGAGTTTAGAAATGTATCATTGCATTATGCACATTAGGTTAGGTCCCCCCAATGCCCTCCCTCTTCCTGGCCTCCCTCTCCCCTCCCATCTCCTTCCTCTTCCCTTCTTCTTTCCGAACTATCGTCACCTATTCTAACCTGATGTTTACAAGATCACAAACAGTTGCCTAGGAGTGAGAAAAATTCTAGACATGGTCAAAGGCTTGATTTTCCAGAACACAAGGAAACTATGAATGATTATTGGTTTGTGTGTTCATGTTTCACTGACACATGTCCATGAACGTAGCAGTGAGGGAATATTGGCTCTGTTGACATATATGATTTCCAATATGGATTTGTGATGTGGTCACAGTCCATAAATAATTGAAAATTCCTTTCAACAATCTGGTATTGGTTCTGTCTTGTGAGCTCAGTATTAAACAATGTATCAATTGTAATAGAAGAACAACACAGGGCAAAAAATTCAAGCTTTCAGCACTCTGATCAAGTTGGCATTCTTTTGCTGTGCAATGTGTGGTAATAGACAAGAAATTGGACTATGTAGATCAGCACGATTCAATAGAAATATAATGTATACCACACACATATAATTATGTGTTTTGAGTAGCCACATTAAAAAAGGAAAAAAATGCATAAAAGTAATTTTAATGTGACCAAATATATCCAAAATATTTTCATTTCCTGAGTGGCACTATCAACATTTCAAGTATTTTATAGACCAATGAGGCAGTGGCTATGTAACTGTACAGCCCAGTTCCAGAGCCTAACTCTTTGTCTAATTTTATTTATTTATTTATTTTTGGATTAAATCATAGCTGTGTACATTAATGCAGTCATTGGATACAATGTGCTGGTTATATATACAATTTGAAATATTTTCATCACACTGGTTAACATAGCCTTCCTGGCATTTTCTTAGTTATTGTGTTAAGACATTTATATTCTGCATTTACTAAGTTTCACATGCACCCTTGTAAGATGCACTATAGGTGTGGTCCCACCAATCACCGTCCCTCCTTCCATCCTCCCCCCTCCCTTCTCCTCCCTTTCCCCTTTCCCCATATTCTTGGGCTATAATTGGGTTATAGATTTCATATAAAAGCTATAAATTAGTTTCATAGTAGGGCTGAGTACATTGGATACTTTTTCTTCCATTCCTGAGATACTTTGCTAAGAAGAATATGTTCCAGCTCCATCCATGTAAACATGAAAGAAGTTAAGTCTCCATCTTTCTCTTTGTCTAATGTTCAAATCACCAGACTTCTCAGGTGACTCTTGGTAAAAATTTGTCAAAAAAATGATGCTTATTTTTAAATATTTTTTATAGATCTAAGGAAATCTAAGCAATAAATATACAACAGGAAGAAACATACAAATGGGAGGTGTCTGTGATGAGAAGGAGGAGGAGGAGGAAGGAGAGGAGGAGGAGAGGGAGATGGTTAAGAGTTAAAGCTTATTTGAACACAAGGACATTCAAGCAAGTGGCTTGATGATTAAGCTACAAAAGAGATCACCATTTATGGGTGAGCAGGGACTGCTGTAAATACATGTAAATATATTTGAATAAAATGCATGAAAAAGAAGTTAAAGTATTGCTATGACTAATACAATCTGGCTTTGTGTTGCATCTTTAATGAAGCTTGGCTAAGAATACTGCTGCTGATTTAATCAACTGTTGTTATGTTAAGAATATTTGTTATCCCCCAGTAAGTAAAAATTAACTTACCTGGGGATGGGAAAAAAATTAAGGAGAGCTAATAAGTGATCAAGTCATGTAAGAGTGAGGTTGGAGAGGAAAAGTGGCCAAAAATGACATATTCACAATACCTGTACATGAGCCTGAACAAAATGGGACTTGGGAACAAAATGAGGTAAAGTGCCACATAAAGATGAAGCATGATGTATTTGCAGAAGAAGATGGTGACTGGCCTTCCTGCTAGTAAACAGCAGATCGTTTTTGTGGACTGGGACTCTCAGGCATGATTGATTTCAGACTTACACTGTACTTGAAGAGAAGCTTTCAGATCCTAGGACCATTACCTGGGACCTGTGAGAACCTAGATTTAGTTATTGCCTCAGTTTTCTCATCTGCAAAGTTAATATAATAGTTTCGTAGGTTTGTCTTGAGGACTAAATTTCATAAGTTTGTTTTGAGGACTAAGGGAGGTAACCACTCAGCAAAGTGCTCCGCTCAGTGCACACATTCAGAAAATAAAGTGCTTTGTATCCATTTTGTCTTATGTCTCCAGTGCCTAGAGTAATGCCTAGCACACTGGAGGCATTCTTTATCTGTTGAACCAATCAATGAATGACCCGATTTCACATCAGGTACCAAAGCATAGGTTTTGTTACTAAGACTGAATACATTGATTATCACAAAAAAAGATGAGAAAAGAAGATTAGCAAGTGATGGGGCCTTAAGATAGCATGTAAATCTACACAGCAGAAATGTCTATCCTTTTGGGGTCATTGGTTTCCTTGAGGATCTAAAGAGAGACATAGACAGTCTCACCACTAAATTTTAGATGGTTGCATTCACAGATATCCAAGGATCTTCAAGTCTATCCACAACCTTCATGTTAAAACTTGTGCTTAGGAATTTAGAAAATATGAGGAAAATGAAAAAGAGAGGCATGTAGAAGGATCTCAAGATGCTGGCTCCTCCCTCCTGCCTCCTCTCTCCTGCCTTCCTCCCCCGCCATACAAAGAGGGGACATCAGACAGTTCTACACCATGGATAGCAGTGTGAGTTTCCAGAGATCTGGGTTAACAAAAAGGCTGTAAAAGGAATAAAGAATTACCGATCATTTTCATTAAAGAGACACAGAAACTCAGGTTTTGCGTGAGGAAGCAGATCTGGGATGGTGACTCATTTCGCACCCGGGCTGCTTTATCATGATGAATGCCAAGAAAGGAAACTAACCCCAGGACTAGGGGTGGCTGAAGGATTCCAGCCACAAATGATGCGCTACTACTCCCTGTGCTGTGCTATCTTTTCAGTCACGGCGTCTAGGCCCGAAGGGTTCACAGCTACATTAAAGTCATGGATGCTAGACAAACTCTTAAGTTTTCATTGCAGTGATCACAGCCTGCCCTCATCCCTCCCCTAAGACTGTGTGCTCAGCTAAGGATCAGGAGAGCACATTCTTTCTTGAAAACTACAGGAGGAAGGGGTTATCAGCATCTGCCTTTGCCCTTCCAGGCCTGGGAAGTTCATACCTCAAGTGAGCCAAGGCTCCTCAGGGTCAGTTGGCTTGTTTTCCTTTGTGGTTAACTGGGATATTTTTAAATTAATGTTTACAGTTCCCCTTTTAAAACAAACTGAATGCTGTCCCCATCCCATTTCCATGAAGAATAAACTCAACTGTCATTAATACCGTTCCCATGTTAGAAAATAAGGTTTATGATTTTTAAGTTTATGTATTAACAATTGTTCGGGAAAAAAAAACCCTGAAAACATGGTTCTTGCCTTCAGATTAATAGTATGTCAGAAAGATGTTTCTCAGGCAACTGCCGTGTGCCCAGCTCTTAGGGACAATAGCCCTTAGGACGCAATGTGGATGGGTCAGACTATTGCCATAAAGAAGTTCACCATCAAGCAAGGAAACAAACAATAGCAAGTGTGGAGAGTGCTACCATGGAGAAGCATGGGGTGTGCTGGGGGCAGGCTAGATGGGGCCTAAACTAAATTAGGAGTGGAAGTTGTGATTGGAAAAGCTTTCAAGAAACTTCAATTCACTTTTTTTTTTTTTTTTTATTGTTGGGGATTCTTTGAGGATACAATAAGCCAGGTTACACTGATTGCATTTGTTAGGTAAAGTCCCTCTTGCAATCATGTCTTGCCTCCAGAAGGTGTGGCACACACCAAGGCCCCACCCCTCTCCCTCTTTCCCTCTCTCTGCTTTTCCTTCCCCCCAATTGACCTTAATTGTCATTAATTGTCCTCATTTCAAAATTGAGTACATAGGATTCATGCTTCTCCATTCTTGTGATCCTTTACTAAGAATAATGTCTTCCACTTCCATCCAGGTTAATACGAAGGATGTAAAGTCTCTATTTTTTTAAATAGCTGAATAGTATTCCATGGTATACATATATCACAGCTTGTTAATCCATTTCTGGGTTGGTGGGCATTTAGGCTGTTTCCACATTTTGGCAATTGTAAATTGAGCTGCAATAAACAGTCTAGTACAAGTGTCCTTATGATAAAAGGATTTTTTTCCTTCTGGGTAGATGCCAGTAATGGGATTGCAGGATCAAATGGGAGGTCTAGCTTGAAT